>JZKD02S1294065.1:101557-132428 GCA_000966675.3 Picea glauca | reverse complement strand
TATCAATGGATGGCTCTTTTTCTTTAACATGTTGTCCTTGGCAGAAGCTTTCATTTTCATAAGAAGGTTGGATGTTAATTCCCTTTTCTTCAAAAAACACCTCGACATCTTCATCACTGTCTCCATAATGATAAAATGAAGGAGGAGCCTCAAACGCACTACCAAAAGGTATCTTTTGCCCAACCTGAGAAAATTTCTCTTCATTATTAAACACAGGTTGCCTTTTAAGATTCAATCCAGGAAGCAATACCTTATCATCATCATATGAGTCAAAAATAGGTTGATCATATATAAGTTCTAGAGATGACATAAGTTGAACACTTATCTCTTTCATTTCTCCTTCATGGCTCTGCCAAGGATCAGATCCATAATTATCATATACAGGAACCATGCTACAAGATTCCAAAGAAGCCATGAAGAAGCTCTGCTCTTCATCATCTTCACTGGGATATTCATCAGAAATTGGTTGTTTTTGGTCAGTATTTGAAATGACTCCTTCATCATAAGCAGTACTACCAAATATATATGTCTCATGAACAAAAATATCCTCTGCATTTTCTTCAAATTTCAACTTCTCTATTTCTGCAGAAAGTGATTTTACCAGTTTTATCAACTCATCCAAGGCATCTCCTTCATTCTCACAACCTTCGTAATAAAGAACTATATCTTGAACAGAATCTCTATAATCCTCACAATAGCTATGACAAATTAACTCAGAGGAATAAAATTTTTGATAATGCATACTGAAAACTGCATGAAATTGTTCCAGGGAAGAGATGCTAGCAGGGGGAAAGTATCGATACCACTCAAGATCATCTCCATATAATGAGTACATTAAAATATTCATTAATACATCCTCATGATGTATTTCCCACTGATGCATTAGTTCATGAAACTCAATTTGATGCTTTGCAGGGTTGTCATCTCTATGTTCTCTAAATATGGGCAAAAAATCACCCCACTCATCCATAGTAGGAACAACATTTGGAAAAACAAGAACAACAGAGAAATTAAAAGGAGAAAACCTTCGAGCCAAGATGGCTTCCATATGAAAATATGACTTCTTAAACTTGTGGGGTCATCGCTGGATTCTTTAATCATGGGATCTCCAGGTGAATGATATGCAGTATGAATGTGTCTGGTCTTCGTTCACCATCGAAGATCAGATTTGATCATTGTCATTTTCCCAGGAAATATATCTTCACTCTCATCCCCGGAAACGGTGCCATTAATGTTGGCACTGAGATTCGCCCTTTGAATGCAAGAGGATAAGCCCAGTACACATAAGAATGTTTTGTGGATGTTGGTTTTATGAATGGAAGTCAAATGGACAAAACTCAGTACAAGAATGATTTTAACACAGAAAATGGACAGGCAATGCATAGGGAAGTGAGGGCCTCATTATCTTCAGATAGTGATTTGATTTTAAATATGAGCAGAAGGAAGACTTAGTAAGAGAGGTGAATAAGACCACAATGGGAATTTGACTTTCAATCATCTTGGTGAAGAAAAAATCAGGCTCAAGAGAAATCTTGAACTCAAGTTTCAGACATTGAAATATGTCACAGCAACATAATAATCAAACCTACATTACCATGTGACTACAACAACTCGACTAGATCCTCCATGCCCGAGAATTTTAGCGGAAGAGGGAATAAGACAACAAAGAAGCTGACTAAAATTGGTCACAACAATACTGTAATCAAACCTACATTACAATATAACTAAAACCCTCGACTGGATCCTCCATGCCTGAGTGTTTTAGCACAGTTTTTACAAAGAGATGAGAGAATATCACTTATATTAATGCGAAAGTATCAAGTTTGATACATAACCAGAGAACAACTCTTCCATCAAAATATTACAAAATAGGGAGCTCTGCTCAACCAGTTGACGACCTTAGCAAAATCTTGAACTAATCTATTTATACTTAGATCATTCCACAACTACCAGGGGTGTGATCTGGCCATCCATTCAAAGCCTTTCATATACGCCTTATTCTGTCAAACTAAGCGTGTATCCTCTTGTCAGATGCAAACTCAGCTTTGCATGGGCTTGCAAGAAAAATTTTCCATGGGGGTACCTCAGGGTGACAGTTCTGTCTCCATGGCTAGACCCTCCATGCTTTCTAATTACTGGGTGATTCCAAGTTTCAACCACTAGTATTTTCTTTTATTAATTGAACCCTCGTCGGGATCAGGATGATTCTTAACGCCTAGGGGGTTGCCATGCGTTGCTCTTGTATTTGACGCTTTATGAGCATGTGATTGTGGGGTTGTCAAAGGTGGTTTGGACCCAGACCGCTTTTGTGCTTGCAATTCACCACTAATTTCCATGTATCTCTTACACTATACCATGGTCTCAATTGTGGGACCGCTCAATAATTTTATCTTTTGGTCATGTTGTTTCCTAGCAATGGAGTACAGTCATTGATCTGGCCCCGGTTTGTGATCTGGGGCACCTATGCTAACTTAGCGTCCCTACTAAATTTTATTTTCCCGCCAACTCGAGGATCCTTGTAACCACTCTTAGAGATGGCGCTAATTTTGGTGTTGAACAAGAACACTTCCGGGAGGATGATCTGACGTGGAGTCCTGACGTCACTTATGTTGATGTGTCGAGGATGGAGGGGTGACATGTGTCACTTGAAAAAAGGTTGAACATGTGTCTGAAAATGCTTGAAATGAGTGCCATGTGTTAGTGATAGATGGATGCCACGTGTCATGACTGATAAGGGTGCCACATGTCTGCACTAATGGTTTCCACATACTTTGTACTTTGGAGCTCAAGAGGGGTCTTCATGTAGAGTTGGCACAAATATGGGCCCAGAGTGATGTGGGGACCTAAAATGAATGTTGAAGCTTCGAAGTGAATGACAAACGTTGATTCGGATGGACATGCGGTAGTGATTGGTGGACTTTGTGTGAAAACACATAGAAATAAATCGGGAGTGGAGATGTTGAAAATCATGAAGCACGAATTCCTAAAGTAAATGATGACCGTCTGATCTGGAAGGACGCGTGGCAAAGATCTACAACTTCAGGCAAAAACTGTTCAGAGGAAAGTAAGAAGGGAAGCTTTGAAACTCCCAAATCCTGAACTCCCGAAGTGAATCATGGCCATCCGATCTAAAAGGACGCATGGAACTTGATCTTTAACTTTGGGAAAAACACTTCGGAGGAAAATGGGGTTGGAGATGCTCAAAATCTTGAAGCCTAGATTCCTGAAGTAAATATTGATCGACCGATCTGGAGGGATGCATGGCGCTTGATCTGCAACTTTGAGGCTTCCACCTAGTCTTTAAACCTTGCACAACTCTGACATTCTGAAAGACTGAGAGTTTTTGATCTGAAATGCTCCTGGGATCTCTGTCGTTGAAAACTAAACCTAACCACTGCTTGTATTTTAAGCCCGAAATGGGATGCTTTTGAATGTTTCATTTGGATGCTTTTGTGCATCAAATGACTTGGTCGTCCTACGATCCTTTTAAAAATATATGTGATAACATCTTCTACAATATCCACACTAGAAAAATTCCTTCTTTGCTAGGTCCAACCTTGATCTCTCATCAAGGTATCTGATCTTGAAATCTCACCAAAGATCCCAACATTCGCATCCGACCTTGGTATCTCACTAAGGATCTCTTGATCTTGGCATATCACCAAAGATCCTAATCTCGGTATCGCACCAAAGATCACCTTGACCTCTGTTGGCAGAGGGGCAGACCCAGGGTTCACTCCAGGAGTGCACTAACAAGCCCTAGCTATTGGCCCTTTCGGAAACACCTTTGAAGTAGACGCAATCTCACCCGAAGCAACGATGAGGGGGTTGCAGGAAAGAGATGTCTACAACTAGGGGAATATCAAGTGGATCTTGTATAACAAAAATCATGGTATTCATATATCACTTATCAGCGAGATATACTTTGTGTAGCTATAGATATTGATCTAAAAAATTAATGCAAATAACAATATAATAATGATAGAGATCAAAGCATTAATCACCCACACAACACAAGATATACGTGGTTCACCCTCTCTCCAGGGCTACATCCACGGAATTGTGCTTATGATATATTAAGATAAAGCTTATAGTTCTGATCTACACTCTTTGGCTAGCAGATCCTCTCTCTCCTTCTCTCTTTCTCTCCCCCTTCCTGTGCACCCAACTGTAGGATCTGGTCTTCGCACCCAGTTGAAGATCTTACAAAACCGGAAGGCTCTCACTCTCAGCACTTCTCTCTCACAATAAAATGACCTCTCACCAGAACAATAGAGCTAAATCAATAACAATATCATACCCCCCGACCCAAGTCCTCTTGACCTTTATTTATACATTACAATACCTCACCGACAGCCTTAGGTCGAAACCTAGGTGTCAAAACACTAATTACCAAAACCCTAGGTGTTTAATACCCTAGGTCAACTTGATCCACTTTTTCCAAACTTCGTCAACTTCTCTTTCCTTCCTTCTCGTGCGGTGCTCCAAAGCATCCAATGGTGGATTTTTCCACTTCCTGAGTCGTCCTCGATCCAACTTCCTTGTTGATATGTCATCCTTGATCTCCTCTTCCAACGGCTTGCTTTTCCGCACTTCGCTCCATCTTTTCTACTCTTTTGCTCACTTCGACCCAGTGACAGTCACTGTGTCTCCCGCAAAGTTCACTTTTTTTCCTTTTCTTCCTTTTTATCCATTTCCTTTCATAACCAAGGGCCAGTAGGCCCCCAACACTCACCTTTGACTCGTCGTGAGGCACTTCAGGTCTGATCCTTTCGTTTTACTTTGATTTTAGACTGCGCAGTGCAGCCTTTGATTTCTGCTTTATGCCTCCTTCCTATCCTTGTGCAGACTTTCTTTTTTGTGTTCGGTACCTAGTTTCAACTTCACCTGGTACCTGAACCCTTTTCCTCATGCCTTTACTTATATTTGTGAGGCAGTTGGTTGTCATAGTACAACTTCAGTCGACTCCCATTCACCAATCCTTCTTTCCATTCTCCATTCAACGTCTTCAACTACGTAGCTCCTCCTTCTGTGATATAGGTGATCTCATATGGTCCAAGACAATGCGTTCTGAACTTCCCATGGTGTTTGATAAACTTACTGTCATATAGTAGTACTATATCACTTTGCATGAATATCTTCTTCTTGATGTGCCTGTCATGGTAGGCCTTTTCTCGTGCCTTTTGAACTTGTTGATGGAAGTCTGCAATGAATCTGTCTTCTTCTAGTTCAACTAACTATGCTAGCCTCTCATGAACAGCGCCAGTATCATCCATGTTTGTAAATGCAGCAATTCTTAAGCTCGGTACCAAGTACTCCATCGGGACAACAGCTTCAAGACCATAAACCAACTTGAAAGGGGTCTGTGTTGTTAATTTATAGCAAGTGGTTCTATAAGCCTAGAGTATTGTTGGTACTCTTAAATCCCAATCATCCCTATTCATGCTGCAAGTATTTTTCAATGTTGTCTCCAAGATATTGTTGAATGCTTCAACCGTTCTGTTTGCTTGTGGATGGTAGGGTGTACTCTTCTGATGGTGGACTGCAAATTCTTCAATCAGGGATTCAAATGTCTTATTGATGAAGTGTGTACCTTGATCACCCATAAGGACCTTAGGGAATCCAAACCTGGTTATTATGTCATCAAATATAAAATGTGCAGCTGTAGTTGCACTACAGTCCTTGACTGCTCTTGCTTTGGCCCATCTAGTCATGTATTATGTCGCAGTGATAATATACCTTGCTCCTATGCGCTTTCCTGGTGGGTTTATAGGTCCCACAAAGTCAATGGCCCATTTTTCAAATGCCTGTAGGGTCATCTGCGGTGCTAATGGAATATCATCTCTTCGGGATGGTTTTCCAACTCGCTGGCATACATCGCATGCTCTGGTATATTCTTTATCATCTCTGTGTAACGTAGGCCACCAAAGGCTAGCTCGCAGAATCTTCTGCGTAGTTTCTTTTCCTATGTAATGTCCTCCCGTGATGCCTTTATGAGCTTCTATGAGGATCATCGGGTGCTCTATTTCCATAACACATCTTCTTAGTATTTCATCAGGTCCCATTTTATATAGATGACCAACTATCAGTGAAAAATCTGCAACACGCACCACTAGCTATTTTTTCTGGGAGATTGTATACTCACTCAGAGTCATTCCTGCTGACAGGAACTAGACTATGTTTGGGAAGTGGTCATCAATATTTCTAATGGCAATCATTTGTGCATCCAGTAATGTATCCTCCAGAATGGTAGGTTCTTCGCCATGTTCCAACCTCGACAAGTGGTCTGGGCCCTTGTTCATTTTTCCTAGCTTAACTATGATCTCAAAATCATATTCTTGAAACAGAAGATGCCATATGTAGATTCACCCCCCCAACACTGTCTTGTTGACTAGGTACTTCAGCATGGAGTGATCAGTAAATATTTTAAAGTGTCCTCCCAACAAGTAGTGGCGGAATGTTTGCAACGCATACACCATGGCTAGTCCCTCTCTCTCTCTGTAGTGGTGTAATTAACTTTAGTTGTGGACAACTTCCTCCTGGTAAATGCTAATTGATGATCAATGTCCCCTTCTCCAGGTTGTGCCAGTACTTCTCCTAATGCAATGGAAGATGCATCAACATGCACATGAAATTCCTTGCTCCAGTCTAGAAAGACTAGAATAGGCGCAATCACCATATTTCGTTTCAGTGTGTTGAAGCTCTACTGGAATTCTTCTGTCCAACCAATCTGACAGACTTTCTTTAATAAATTCTCCATTGGCACAGTAATCTAAGCATATCCTTTGATAAATTTCTTGTAATAGCCAGTATGTCCTAGCACAGTGCGCAGTTGTTTGACTGAAGTAGGTGGTGGMAAATCAACTATAATTGCAATMTTGGATGGATCCACCAACAATCCTTGCTTGCATACAATATGACCTAATAATACTCCAAATGGTGAGAAGAAGATGCACTTCTTCAAATTCAAAGAAATTTGACACTGCCTGCATTTATCCAACATTAGCCTTAGACATTCAATATTATTTTTCAACAAACTAAAAACAATCTAGTTACCAAAGTATGCTTCTAAAAACTTATGCAAAAATTCTTTGAATGCTTCAACCGCCACCCTGGAAAATATGGTTGGGGCATTCTTCAATCCAAAAGGAATTACTGTATATTGGTAGGATCCCCACTCTGTGGAAAACGTAGTCTTATGGCGGTCTTCCTTGGCGATATGGATCTGATGGTATCCTGAAAACCCATCTATAAAAGAATATACTTCTTTTCCTCCCACATTGTCCAACACTTCATCTATGAATGGTGTAGGGAAAGGATCATGCAAACAAGCATAATTCATCTTCCTGAGATCTACGCAAATCTTGATCTCACATGTCTTGTTATCTTGCACTACCATGGGGCTAATCCACTCCGACTCTTCAACAGGTTCAATAATCCCTGCTTCCAGCATTCTGTCAAGCTCAATCTTCACTTTTTCTTTATATTTCAGGTTCAATTTGTAGGGTCTTTTCTTGACTGGCTTTGCATCTGGTTTCAAAGGTATTCTCATCTCTCCCATAGGTCCTTTGATACCCTTCATATCAATGAAATTGGTCAGGAACAAGTCCTAATACTCATGCAATAATTTTGTGATTTTGTCAATGGTAGCAGTGTCCCAGTAATATCCGACATTGGCAAGCTTTGGTGTCTCCTCTATTCCAATATTGAATTTCTTTATCCTTATCAGATGTCCAATGAATGGAATTTCAACTCCTGGTCCTTCCACATCTCTCTGGCCTTCTATTTCTGCGATATTCACCTTCCTTGGATCATTGTCTTCATCGGCATTAATGTCGTCGGCATTAATGTTGTACAAGGGTGCAGTCCATTCATCCTCTTCTTGCTCCAAAGGGAGGCCAGATGCCTCCTTAAATACTTTCTATCTCACCATCTGTAGTGCTTGATCTACTGAAGGAAATTCACTTTCAAACAAAAAGGTGGTTATAAAATTCTGGATCATACCTTCCCATTTTGAAGTGACGAGGCACAACTCTGCTTGAAGGTACTAGTTAATAGGGGTGGTATCCAGTGTATTGACAAATATGTGTACCCATTTTTCTCTAGGAACGTCACTCTAGGCCTCTTCGCAGCTGCATACATGGTCCTTTGGGCAACTTCGACCTGTATACCTCACTTCGCAGCTTACTGCTTGTGCTGAGAACCGTGATGTCATCAAAGTTCGACATTGTGTCCAGTCTATGATGTTTCCCTTTTCTGTTCCCCACCATCTTGCTGGTGTGGCTTTCATGGCCTCATCCATTGCCAAAATCCTTTTTTGTGTTGGTACACTTGTCTCAAATTCTGATAAGAAGTTATCTAAGGGGTTCATCCCATCAAATGTGGGTAGATTACTCACTGTTGTGCCAATCCAGTGAACTTCTCTAGTTAGCCTAGTGCATCTTCTTGTAGATACTTTGTACATCTGGTTCTGTCAGTTCTCCAATGCTTCTTCTGAATCAGATGAACATGTGTTGTCACTTCGCCAGCTTAGATTCCCGTCAGTTGTAGGGTTGATATAATCCTGTTGTTTGGCTATTAATTTGTAGATGTTTTCCAGTTTAAATGTGTAGTATTCTTCTCTGATAGGCTTTGTATATCGTGGACCCTCAGCTGGGTCTAAAGTTACAATGACCCTAGAGCCATCTCTCTCAAATTTCATGTGTCTTTTCTTTAGATCAACAACAGTAGAATTTTCGAAGGCCCAATCAATTCCTAACAATGCAGGGTAAGGGAAACTATCATCAACAATTTCAATTACCTCAAAATCTACAAAGGTTCTTACTCTATTAATGTCCACTGGGACCCACTCTAATCGTCCAACTGGGCTGACAGCTTGCTGATTAGCCATGTGAAGCCTGATAGGGGAATATATCAGCTTGAGTTTTCCCATCAGTGCCAAAGTTTGCTTCTTCATGACATTGACCTCCGACCCTAAGTCAAGGACCATATAGTCTATCGCATACTCTCCTATCTAAGCATTCAAGTGTAATTATTTATTTGTCCTTCTCCTTTTTCCAATTTGGTGCACTGCCCTATTCAGTAAGGGGTCTATATTTCCTAGCTCATATTGCTTGATTAAATCTTGTAATTCTTGTACAATGCATTTATCTTGAATCAACTTAACACAAGTGCACAAAAATTCCATGAGTTTGCTTACCTCTTTCCCTTATGTTGGCGATGCAGACGGATCAAATGCCTGAGGCATGCCATATTCTTTGATTTCTGGTTGTCTCTTTTATGAAGATCCTTGACCTCTTTTGAACTCTTTTCTTGCCTCCTTGAATATATGTCTTTCTTTCTTAGCATCGAACATTGGGGTATTTTCTGTAGCTTTCCTAACTCCGTGGTCATTTTCAGTCTTTCCTTGGGCTGCTTTGTCTTCTCCTATAGAAGCGCCTCCTCGAGTGATTACAATGACTCTAGGGTCTGCTCCGTGAGGTTCATCATATATCATTTGTATTTGTGGTTTCTGCTGAGGTCCTCATCTTTCCTGAAGTTTAGCCAGCAACACGGGGAATTCCTCTATGACATGCTCGAAGGAGTTACAGTAACTACAGGTTGTGAAAGTATTCTGACAATCCCTTGCTAAATGTCTTGGCTGCATGAAGTTGTAACAGATTATTTGTCCTCGGCCTCAGCCCATACCTCCTCCTCCTCCTCCTCCTCCTCTGTATCCACTGCGAGGATTGAAGTTTCCTCTCCCCGGAGAGTTGTACTGCATAGTGTTTCGTTCTTGTTGTACTTCACCTTGAATCTTGTATATGTCTCTCGACCTTTCATGCATGAGATCATAAGCTCTACAATATTGATCATTGTGCCCCACACATTTACAGAATGTACAATACAAGTTTGTGGGTTTCTGAACATACTTCTACATGTAGTATCACTCACCTAGGCGATGCCTATTTTTGCATACATCACACCAGGGTAGGTTAACTTGATTCAAGGGGCTCAACGCCCCTGAGGCCAAGTACTCATGAAATAAGGGACATTGTTCCTTATCATGGCCTTCAGATCTGCATCTTACACACTATATATCTTCCCTTTTGTCTTTTCCTTTATCTTTGTTCATATCCTTGACCTGTAAAGACAAACTAGTTAGCTGGCTCATGATCTGGCTAATGACTGAGCTAGATTCTCCCATCGGTGTTGATTCAAGGCTTCATGGAGATCTCCAAATATTTTTCCTGTGATGCAATATTCTATTGCATCAAAGGGAATCTTATGTGTGGTAACAACACAACAATGAAACATTATTTGTTCTATTCATCGAGGATCTGAAACGTTAATCGGCCTATCAGGGTCTTGAATCTCTGGTCGAACTCCCAAACAGGTTCTGCTACCCTTTTTTTAATCTCTTTTAGTTCTGTAATACATTGTGAGTCCGACTTAGGTTTCTTAAACTCTGCAATCAATGCAGTCTTTATCTCATTTAGGGGCTTAGGCTATGCTAGTCCTTGGACAAGTTTCATGTACCATCTCAGTGCGCAGTCCCTTAGCATAGTGTTGAACTGGGTTCTCTTGATGGCTTCATCGATGATACTTTTAATATTCCATATGGCTTCACACAGAAACCAATGTTGATCTGGATCTTCAGATCCATCTCCTCTAAATATAGGGAGTCTCATTTCATCTGCCATAGATTTGACCAGGCTTCTTGTCTAAGTAGATGTTGAGCTACTAGTAACAGTACTCTGAAGATTCTGGTGGTTCTGACTATTCTGACTGCTAAGTACTGTTGGGACAACAGGAGGATTAACGTTACTTACTTCAATAGTCCGCGTAGTTCCTGAGTTTTTTGGCTTTCTTTGGTGCAGTTCTTCAACTTCCCCTTCTTCTGTTCTGGTGGGTTTTGGATGCTCTTCATTAGTTATATCTACCTCTTCTCCATTGTAGAAACCCTCTTCTCCGTAGTTTTTCTTAAACAAGTTCTCAAGGTGAACCCCTCGGAATACTTTCCCACTGCGCATATGTCCTACTTCTGTGTCACTGTCACTGTTTGAGATCTTGAACATTAGCCTTTTCATGTCCAACCAATCTACTGTATCTTCAAGATGTGGTTTTCATGCAAGAGCATCTTGATTCTTAGCTTCAGAAAGTGCAAAACTTTTCCTCTGGGTCCTTTGAAAAAGTATCTCTCGGCTTGGCCATACGATTATGTTCTGTCAACAACAAACTCAGTGATATACCCTACAATGGTACTATCAAACCAATGATCTACGGCTCGAGATACGACGTTATCAACTCTCTTGACCTTATGGATTAGTGTTCACTTATTTTCCTTTTCTTCCTTGTTCTCTGTTTCCTTTCATGACCAAGGGCCAACAACCTCTCATCAAAGTTCTCTCTTGACCTTGATATCTCATCAAAGGTTTCTCCTCCTTTACCCTAGACTTGCTTTTATAATCGTGATTTATAATCTAAACCTAATATCCAAAGTGATTAATTACTGATATCACTTCTCACACTCACTTAAGATTTACATGCTTAGATTACATGCTAATTAATTTTAACACTTTCCTTAAATAACTCAATTAACTAATAAAAACACTTTTACTTTAATTAATTCCTTTTAACTAAAGTAATCTCAAGGATAGAAGGCTTTTGATGACTTACACATGCTAGACAAATGATATTGCAAAATTACATGTCTAATGCTACCACTAACATAAAAAAATTATCACATAACCAATAACAGTATTTTGTAATTCATAGATCTTAGCTACATTGATAGTCACACATATAAATCAATGATAAAGTGTTTAATGTAACAATTATAAACAATGCTCATGTTGATTTTGTAGATTCAGGAGGTATTCCCCCAAGAGGCCAAGGTGTCAGGCATGTGGGAATATTCATTGGCACCATATTAACCTTTCGTTTTGGTGAAAACCCCCTTGGATTTGAGTGGGGGGCTTCATGGGTCTGGTGATGGGCTTTGTAGGCTTGTGCTGGGGCTTCACACCCACAAGGAAATATTAATTTTATGTCGACATGTGGAGAGGATTGTATATAAAGGAGAGAGTTCATTGTGACATCTTAATTGTATATCATAGAAGAATGAAGTTAGCATAAGTGAGTCTGCACTTGTTCTAGGAAGCTTGGTGATTTAAACAAAGGGAAATTATGCTAGGGTGTAAAATATGGCCTAGGTTTGAGGACTCTTTATATTTTTTTCTTGGAAGGTAAAAGAACACCGCACGTGTGGGAGAGAGAGGCAACCATTGAAGGAAGATATTGTAAGAAGTGAATTGAGTCGTACGAATTGTCCGTACAGTTTTTTTCATGTACGCGAGTTGTAGTGGGAACAATCATGTACATACACGGGTTGTTATAGGAACACTCGCGTACATCCATACATTCTCTCTTGGGCAAGGGCATGTCCATACAAGATGACATCGAGTGACCTCAACAGGTTGTACAGGTGGTCTGCAGTAGATTTGTGGGAAGAGAATATTTCCATAATAGTGTTGAGGTTTGGTTTTCTTGTTTGTATATTAGAAGACAAGGTTGTCCCCAGATTTGATGATTTTGAGAGGACTATTTTTGTCCTCATATTTGGTAACTTTGAGAGGATTGTTTTTAGTCCTCATATTTGGAGAATTGGATAAAGTTACAGAACACAATTCTTGTGTCTCATGGTATTGATGATTCATCCTTGCTCTTGTTGTATGTTTTTTTTTGCTAAAGTAGTTAGGCATCTTTGTGTGTTTATGTTTACAGCTCAATTGGGTAAATTGTGTATAAATGTGGAAAGAATAGACCAGATATGAAATTAGTAAAATATAACATGGTATCAGAGCTTGGAATTTTAAGAGAAGGGGATCATCTTGAGACACTTTGTTGGATACAACACTAGAAGAGTGTTGTACTTATTCTTGCTCTTGTTCTTGTTCCAGGTAGGTCAAGATGGTGAATACACTGAATTTTGAGGGTAGGTTGGAAGGGGAAACCAACTTCTGGGCTTGGAAGGAGAGGGTTCTCCTTCTGTTGGAAGAGAATGACATCAAGGAGTATGTTGAGGATGTGGTTCCTAGACCAACTGGTCCAGTAGATTTGGCATTCCACAAGAAGAGGGAAGTGAAGGCCAAGCGAGTATTTCTAGAGTCTGTAAACGACCACTTGATTCCTCAAATTGTCGAGAAAGAAATTACCAAGGATATATATGATTCTTTGGTGGGTCTTTACCAAAACAAGAATATTGGAAGGATACTACACTTGAAGCTTCAGCTTCATATTATCATGATGACCAGTGAAGACACAATTGTCAGTTATCTTATGAAGATTACTCAAATCCAAGATTAGTTCACAGCTATTGGTGAGATAGTGCAGGATTTTGAGTTGGTGAATGTAGTATTAATAGGTCTTCCCAGGTCCTGGGAACCATTTGTGCAGGGGATTTGTGCAAGAGACAAGTTGTCGGACTTTGACAGATTATGGACTAATTGTATCTAGGAGGATACTCGGTTAGAATCTCAAGATGATANTCTTGAATCAACTTAACACAAGTGCACAAAAATTCCATGAGTTTGCTTACCTCTTTCCCTTATGTTGGCGATGCAGACGGATCAAATGCCTGAGGCATGCCATATTCTTTGATTTCTGGTTGTCTCTTTTATGAAGATCCTTGACCTCTTTTGAACTCTTTTCTTGCCTCCTTGAATATATGTCTTTCTTTCTTAGCATCGAACATTGGGGTATTTTCTGTAGCTTTCCTAACTCCGTGGTCATTTTCAGTCTTTCCTTGGGCTGCTTTGTCTTCTCCTATAGAAGCGCCTCCTCGAGTGATTACAATGACTCTAGGGTCTGCTCCGTGAGGTTCATCATATATCATTTGTATTTGTGGTTTCTGCTGAGGTCCTCATCTTTCCTGAAGTTTAGCCAGCAACACGGGGAATTCCTCTATGACATGCTCGAAGGAGTTACAGTAACTACAGGTTGTGAAAGTATTCTGACAATCCCTTGCTAAATGTCTTGGCTGCATGAAGTTGTAACAGATTATTTGTCCTCGGCCTCAGCCCATACCTCCTCCTCCTCCTCCTCCTCCTCTGTATCCACTGCGAGGATTGAAGTTTCCTCTCCCCGGAGAGTTGTACTGCATAGTGTTTCGTTCTTGTTGTACTTCACCTTGAATCTTGTATATGTCTCTCGACCTTTCATGCATGAGATCATAAGCTCTACAATATTGATCATTGTGCCCCACACATTTACAGAATGTACAATACAAGTTTGTGGGTTTCTGAACATACTTCTACATGTAGTATCACTCACCTAGGCGATGCCTATTTTTGCATACATCACACCAGGGTAGGTTAACTTGATTCAAGGGGCTCAACGCCCCTGAGGCCAAGTACTCATGAAATAAGGGACATTGTTCCTTATCATGGCCTTCAGATCTGCATCTTACACACTATATATCTTCCCTTTTGTCTTTTCCTTTATCTTTGTTCATATCCTTGACCTGTAAAGACAAACTAGTTAGCTGGCTCATGATCTGGCTAATGACTGAGCTAGATTCTCCCATCGGTGTTGATTCAAGGCTTCATGGAGATCTCCAAATATTTTTCCTGTGATGCAATATTCTATTGCATCAAAGGGAATCTTATGTGTGGTAACAACACAACAATGAAACATTATTTGTTCTATTCATCGAGGATCTGAAACGTTAATCGGCCTATCAGGGTCTTGAATCTCTGGTCGAACTCCCAAACAGGTTCTGCTACCCTTTTTTTAATCTCTTTTAGTTCTGTAATACATTGTGAGTCCGACTTAGGTTTCTTAAACTCTGCAATCAATGCAGTCTTTATCTCATTTAGGGGCTTAGGCTATGCTAGTCCTTGGACAAGTTTCATGTACCATCTCAGTGCGCAGTCCCTTAGCATAGTGTTGAACTGGGTTCTCTTGATGGCTTCATCGATGATACTTTTAATATTCCATATGGCTTCACACAGAAACCAATGTTGATCTGGATCTTCAGATCCATCTCCTCTAAATATAGGGAGTCTCATTTCATCTGCCATAGATTTGACCAGGCTTCTTGTCTAAGTAGATGTTGAGCTACTAGTAACAGTACTCTGAAGATTCTGGTGGTTCTGACTATTCTGACTGCTAAGTACTGTTGGGACAACAGGAGGATTAACGTTACTTACTTCAATAGTCCGCGTAGTTCCTGAGTTTTTTGGCTTTCTTTGGTGCAGTTCTTCAACTTCCCCTTCTTCTGTTCTGGTGGGTTTTGGATGCTCTTCATTAGTTATATCTACCTCTTCTCCATTGTAGAAACCCTCTTCTCCGTAGTTTTTCTTAAACAAGTTCTCAAGGTGAACCCCTCGGAATACTTTCCCACTGCGCATATGTCCTACTTCTGTGTCACTGTCACTGTTTGAGATCTTGAACATTAGCCTTTTCATGTCCAACCAATCTACTGTATCTTCAAGATGTGGTTTTCATGCAAGAGCATCTTGATTCTTAGCTTCAGAAAGTGCAAAACTTTTCCTCTGGGTCCTTTGAAAAAGTATCTCTCGGCTTGGCCATACGATTATGTTCTGTCAACAACAAACTCAGTGATATACCCTACAATGGTACTATCAAACCAATGATCTACGGCTCGAGATACGACGTTATCAACTCTCTTGACCTTATGGATTAGTGTTCACTTATTTTCCTTTTCTTCCTTGTTCTCTGTTTCCTTTCATGACCAAGGGCCAACAACCTCTCATCAAAGTTCTCTCTTGACCTTGATATCTCATCAAAGGTTTCTCCTCCTTTACCCTAGACTTGCTTTTATAATCGTGATTTATAATCTAAACCTAATATCCAAAGTGATTAATTACTGATATCACTTCTCACACTCACTTAAGATTTACATGCTTAGATTACATGCTAATTAATTTTAACACTTTCCTTAAATAACTCAATTAACTAATAAAAACACTTTTACTTTAATTAATTCCTTTTAACTAAAGTAATCTCAAGGATAGAAGGCTTTTGATGACTTACACATGCTAGACAAATGATATTGCAAAATTACATGTCTAATGCTACCACTAACATAAAAAAATTATCACATAACCAATAACAGTATTTTGTAATTCATAGATCTTAGCTACATTGATAGTCACACATATAAATCAATGATAAAGTGTTTAATGTAACAATTATAAACAATGCTCATGTTGATTTTGTAGATTCAGGAGGTATTCCCCCAAGAGGCCAAGGTGTCAGGCATGTGGGAATATTCATTGGCACCATATTAACCTTTCGTTTTGGTGAAAACCCCCTTGGATTTGAGTGGGGGGCTTCATGGGTCTGGTGATGGGCTTTGTAGGCTTGTGCTGGGGCTTCACACCCACAAGGAAATATTAATTTTATGTCGACATGTGGAGAGGATTGTATATAAAGGAGAGAGTTCATTGTGACATCTTAATTGTATATCATAGAAGAATGAAGTTAGCATAAGTGAGTCTGCACTTGTTCTAGGAAGCTTGGTGATTTAAACAAAGGGAAATTATGCTAGGGTGTAAAATATGGCCTAGGTTTGAGGACTCTTTATATTTTTTTCTTGGAAGGTAAAAGAACACCGCACGTGTGGGAGAGAGAGGCAACCATTGAAGGAAGATATTGTAAGAAGTGAATTGAGTCGTACGAATTGTCCGTACAGTTTTTTTCATGTACGCGAGTTGTAGTGGGAACAATCATGTACATACACGGGTTGTTATAGGAACACTCGCGTACATCCATACATTCTCTCTTGGGCAAGGGCATGTCCATACAAGATGACATCGAGTGACCTCAACAGGTTGTACAGGTGGTCTGCAGTAGATTTGTGGGAAGAGAATATTTCCATAATAGTGTTGAGGTTTGGTTTTCTTGTTTGTATATTAGAAGACAAGGTTGTCCCCAGATTTGATGATTTTGAGAGGACTATTTTTGTCCTCATATTTGGTAACTTTGAGAGGATTGTTTTTAGTCCTCATATTTGGAGAATTGGATAAAGTTACAGAACACAATTCTTGTGTCTCATGGTATTGATGATTCATCCTTGCTCTTGTTGTATGTTTTTTTTTGCTAAAGTAGTTAGGCATCTTTGTGTGTTTATGTTTACAGCTCAATTGGGTAAATTGTGTATAAATGTGGAAAGAATAGACCAGATATGAAATTAGTAAAATATAACATGGTATCAGAGCTTGGAATTTTAAGAGAAGGGGATCATCTTGAGACACTTTGTTGGATACAACACTAGAAGAGTGTTGTACTTATTCTTTCTCTTGTTCTTGTTCCAGGTAGGTCAAGATGGTGAATACACTGAAGTTTGAGGGTAGGTTGGAAGGGGAAACCAACTTCTGGGCTTGGAAGGAGAGGGTTCTCCTTCTGTTGGAAGAGAATGACATCAAGGAGTATGTTGAGGATGTGGTTCCTAGCCCAACTGGTCCAGTAGATTTGGCATTCCACAAGAAGAGGGAAGTGAAGGCCAAGCGAGTATTTCTAGAGTCTGTAAAGGACCACTTGATTCCTCAAATTGTCGAGAAACAAATTATCAAGGATATATATGATTCTTTGGTGGGTCTTTACCAAAACAAGAATACTAGAAGGATACTACACTTGAAGCTTCAGCTTCATATTATCATGATGACCAGTGAAGACACAGTTGTCAGTTATCTTATGAATATTACTCAAATCCAAGATTAGTTCACAGCTATTGGTGAGATAGTGCGGGATTTTGAGTTGGTGAATGTAGTATTAATAGGTCTTCCCGGGTCCTGGGAACCATTTGTGCAGGGGATTTGTGCAAGAGACAAGTTGTCGGACTTTGACAGATTATGGACTAATTGTATCTAGGAGGATACTCGGTTAGAATCTCGAGATGATATTGATGATGTAGTGAAAAGTAGAAATGATGAGAACAAGGCCCTTGTAGTTAGCACAAGAAATGGTAGAAGGGGTTATCCATATAGTAGAGTTATGTCAAAGAGAAGGGATTCTCCCAAGAGAGAATCATCTCCATAGTCGATATGAAAGAAGGATATTAGTAAGATCAAATGTTATGAGTGCCATGAATTTGGTCATTATGATTCACAATGTCCACACCGGAAAGGAAGAGGAAGAAGGAAACAAGAATCAACAACATAGGTTGATGAGGTTGCAGATAGGTTCTGGAGAGAGATATTGTTGGTCTCCATCCTTTCTGATACTGTCTCTAGTAGGGAGAGATGGTTGGTGGATAGCAGAGAATATTTCCATATGACAAGTGCTAGAGAGTTGTTTGACACTCTCACAGAGAGTGGCTTAGACTTATGTGTGGATCTTGGTATGGGAGGTAAGCATTCATCACAAGGATCTGGTATTGTATCGTTTCAATTGGAGTCAAGAGAGATATCAAGGGTGTTGAATGTGTTGTGGGTGACAGAAATCAGGAGGAGTGTTCTCTCGGTATCGGATATTGAGAGGAAGGGATATCATGTATTGTTTATAGATGAACATGTATTTCTTATGCCCAGATGGTATAGCTTCATAATAGAAATGGTTCTTGTATTTAGGGAGAGAAAAATATATAGGTTGAGGAGCCATCCTATGAGTGTCATGACTAGTAGGAGAAGAGAGATAGATGAGGAGGAGCGGGTGGCTCCATGAGTGATGAGGTAGGTGACCCCACTAGTGGTACAAGCTGAGAGGGAGCCAGAGTTCATAGGCAATCAACCCTGAGGATACAGAAGAGAGGAGCAACCTCCCAGGATTATATAGAGGATAGTGAACAAATAGAATATGGCCCCAAGAGATGTGAAAAATTAGAGGGAGTCAAGTTTTAGGATGATCATGCGATATTAGAGTGAGCCTAATCTCAGGGAGAGTCAGTTGGCTCAGAGGGAGAGATGGTCATCTAGAGGGATTTCCCCCTCAATTGGGAGAGACACATCTCCCAGGACTGACATACATGTGTCATTGGTGGAGGAGTACAGACAAGAGATTCTGAAGTAGGATGCTTCTAGGGTATATGAAACATCCATGGAGGATCCATGTATTTCAGTAGGTTATGTTATTGTGATAGAGGAGGCCAGACATGAGCTTCATAGGCAGGAGGCTTCTAGGGAATGTGAGACATGTATGGAGTATCCATGTGTTTCAACAGGATGTGTTACACTGACCAAGGATGAAACCAGACATATTTATTTTTCCTCAGTGACCCAGGATGTGGCCAATCAGACATATTTTTCCTCAATGACTGAGGATGTGTCTAGTCAGATAGACTAGATTGTGATTTGTTCTCTAGTGACCATGAATGAAGCCAGTCAAACATATTGGATAGGAACATCATCCAGCCAGGATGAGTTGAGTGAAATTGTGGTAGAATATCTTATGTTGACAGAGTTCGATGACCCAGTGACAGAGGCAGTATTCATTCCTGACTATTGGAGTACAAATGGAGTGGTATATCTATAGCTATATCTATTATGTGAAATAGTGGTCCATACAGATGTTGGAGGATGGGATACCTCCCTCGCTAAGAGGGAGTGTTGATTTTGTAGCTTCAAGAGGTGTTCCCACAAGTGGCCAAGGTGTCAATCATGTGGGAATATTCATTGGCACTAGATTATCCTTTCGATTTGCTGAAAAACCCCTTGGATTTGAGTGGGGGGCTTCATGGATATGGTGATAGGATTTGTGAGCTTGTGTTGGGGCTTCACACCCACAAGGAAATCCTAATTTGATGTTGACTTATGGAGGGGATTCTATGGTGACCCCCAAGGATTGTATATAAAGGAGAGGGGTCATTGTGACATCTCAATTGTATCATCATAGAATAATGGAGTTATCATAAGTGATTTTTCACTTGTGCTAGGAATCTTGGTGATTTCTGCAAAGGAAAATTCTTCTACGGTGGAAAATGTGGCCTAGGGTTGAGGATTGTCTATCTTTTGTTCTTGGCAGGGAAAAGCACACCGCACGTGTGGGAGAGAGAGGAAACTGCAAAAGGAAGATATTGTATGAAGTGGATCGAGTTGTATGAAGTGTCTGTATAGTTTTTCACATGTACGCAGGTTGCAGTGGAAAAATTCGTGTACATATGTGGTTTTCTATAGGAACAGTTGTGTACATCCATACAAGCTCTCCTGGGCAGGGGCAAGTTCATACAGGCTGACATCGGGTGACCTCAGCAGGTTATACGGGTGGTCTGCAGTAGATTTGTGGGCAAATAAGATATCCATAATAGTGTTGAGGTCTAGTTTTCTTGTTTGTATATTGGAGGACAAGGTTGTCCCCAGATTTGGTGATTTTGAGAGGACTAGTTTTGTCCTTAGATTTGGTAACTTTGAGAGAATTTATTTTGGTCCTCAAATTTGGAGAATTGGATAAATTTACAGAACATAATTCTTGTGTCTCATGGTATTGATGATTCACCTTTGATCTTGTTCTATGTTTCTTTGTGATAAAGTAGTTAGGAATCTCTTTGTGTTTATGTTTACATTTCAATTGGGTAAATTGTGTATAACTATGAAAACAATAGACCAGATCCGAGGTGCAATAAAACCTAACAGTTGATATGGTGTTTAATGTAAAAAAATATAACAATCTATATACTAATGTCAATACTCATCACATATATAAGGGTGTATCTTCAATTTTTATCCCTAGAGCCAATATTCTTATTAAAACTATTAAATATAATTTCAATAAGTTAAATGTAATTCAACAAATGAACTTTCTTTTCTTTTCTGGCATGATAATGAGAATCATTTATTTTCAGTCATGATAATGAGAATTATTTATTTTCTGGTATGATAATGAGTCTTTGGTATGATAATGAGAATCATTTATTTTCTGATATGATAATGAGTCTTAATAAGTACAAATTTTGGATCAACGTCATATGAAATGATATTTAATACAAATCAATCCAAACATGCATTTATAGAATTAGAGCGGTCATAACAATAGTTGTAACAAACTCAATTTATATACATAATCAATAGTCTATTGTATCCCAATAAACAATTTAAATCAATATAAACAAAAAACAAATTCACATATCATTCAATGAAAAGTACTAACTACAATGATTGACTTGTTTACAACTTTTGGGTAGTGTATAAAGAATCTACCAAGGGATATGAAATTATTTGTTTCTCATCTTATCATATCTTAAATTAAAATAGCTTACAAATTTTAAAAGATAAAGAGCAAGAGAGAAGAATATGATTTATTGTGATTGTTGGGTATCTACGCATAACTAGTTGTTCAACTATACACATAACTAGTTGTTGAACTATCCATCAAGATTGAATTAACTCAATTTCTACAATGAAAGTGTGTACTTTAGTAGTGTGATTATGTGTTTGACTAAATATTGGAACTATGAAACAATGTTGACTAAATAATAGAACTATGAACTAACATTAAAACATTGAGACTTAATAAAGATGTAAGTGTGTATGCAACAAAACAATGAAGTGTACCTCTAATGTATATCAAAGGTGACCATTACAATGTACATCCTATGTGAATAATGTTATGACATTGTGCCTCTAATACATCAATCATGTTTGTATATTCAGAAAAATTATTAAGGTGAATTTAAACTAGTGTGAATCTTCCAATCATAGAATTAACAAATTTTAATTCACTTCAAATTAATTATATTAAATAATTAATGATTTACATATAGTTAAATAACAATTAAAATATAAACATTATTTTTTATTTTTATTTTTTAATTTATCAATATTATTTATAATATCTTTAAATAATATTTTTCCATATAAAATTATTTATTTATAATGTTCAAATATCATGCATTACCTTTTCCAAACTCTTTTTCACATCTTTTTACTCATCTTTTAAAAAACAAATTATAAATTATTTTTCCACTCTTCTTCTTATCTTAAGAAAAGATACTTTATAAATCTCAAAGATACTTTATAAGTCCCTCTTTCCACTCTTCTTTTTATCTTCTTTAAACAATTACTTTATAATTTATTGATATGAAAATAGCCCATTGTAAGGTACTATAATCTTTTTAAAAAACAAATTATAAATTATTTTTCCACTCTTCTTCTTATCTTAAGAAAAGACACTTTATAAATCTCAAAGATACTTTTATAAGTCCCTCTTTCCACTCTTCTTTAAAAAAGTTACTTTATAAACTTTGCATTTTATTGATATGAAAATAGCCCATTGTAAGGTACTAAGGTACTATAATCTTTCTAAGTTCTCACTTAATTTAGCCAAAAACAAATATGGGATCTAAGATATAGTTAAGTTCTCACTTAACTTAGTCCCCAAAAAAAAAAAAAAATTATGGAATCTAAGATATAGTTTTTTTATTTAATTTTAAGGGAAATGTGGATTTCTTGTAATCATATACCATAAGTGGTACATAATTGGTGTATGTCATACATAACATTTAAAAAAAAAAATACATTTATATCATGCATGAGATTGTAAAAGTTTTTGAGTAATGTTTTTAATATTTTGATTATGAAACATTATGATGTGTTTTTTATATAACTTTTTGGTTATAATTATAACTGATTTTATTTATTAAAAGATTTTTTTATTTAATTTTAAGGGAAATGTGGATTTTTTGTAATCATATACCATAAGTGGTACATAATTGGTGTATGTCATACATAAGATTTTAAAAAAAAATACATTTATATCATCCATGAGATTGTAAAAGTTTTTGAGTAATGTTTTTAATATTTTGATTATGAAACATTAAGATGTGTTTTTTATATAACTTTTTGGTTATAATTATAACTGATTTTATTTATTAAAAGATTTTTTATAAAATTATTATTTAAAAATATTATTTAAAAGAATTTAAATTAATTGAAAATAATATTTTTATTTTTATTCATTTAACAAATTTTTAAGTATATTTATATTTTTAATTTTTTTTTAAGTAAAAAGCAAATCCTATTATATTAAAACTTCAAAAATACATCATGACATGTAGGTGTCATTTGTCCCGTTTGTGAAGGAAACCGAGACAGCTAGCCTGTCCAAAATAGCATGCAAATTTAAAAACTTGTTTCGCCACCCTGCCCGAAGGAAACCAGGGTGCATGATCAGTTTCAGCAGCAGTTTAGTAAGGCCTATGCTAACGCTAACAGGGTTATTAACTAGAAGAGCTATGGCTATGATAAACATCAAAAAGAGAGAGAGTTGGAGACAATGTTGAACAGAAGAACCTATTCACCGGTGTCCTCGCGGTCGTCCATCGCCTTGCCGCTGCTGACAGGGATGTAATAGAGCTGAGCGCAGGTGGGGCATTGTCGTCGTGGAGTGGCACTGGAGTAAGATACATACAGCATGTCCAAGCATTGGCTAACGTGGACAGCCCTGAATATTTGGTCGTCCACCATGCTGCGGACCTCGAAGATCAAGTTCAGGTGCTCCGGGTGAAGGAGTGGTGGCGGGGGTAGCGACTTTTGCTTAGCATCTGTCTCTTGGTGTGCATGTTGCGTTCTCTGCGGCTACGAGTTGTTGTTGCCTTCCGGCAGCTCTTCCTCCACCAGGCAGGTGGTGAATTCCTCAGTGGGAGCGTCGCTGGGACCGTGTGCATATCGCAGGCGGAGCGGTGGTGCTTCTGCTTCAATGCACGTCGGGGGGTTCCAATTGTCYGGAACCATAAACATTCGACTTTGAGAGAAGTCGTGGGGGAGTTCCATGGTYGGAATTTCCTCGACATAAGTTMTGGGGGGCGAGTCTACTGTTGTGGCCTCCCTGCGTCTCTTCCTCTTAGCAAGAACCAGAGCTCGCTCAAACCGTTTATGCCTTTTCCGCCTAGAGTCGGCTGCGTACCACCCTGCTCCTCTACGGGGTCTTCCTCTAGCTCGCGGCATGATGAAAATGAGAATGAGAGCCAGGATTTCTCCTTTTCTCCTATTCTTGCTCGGCTCTGTGAGCTGCAAATGCATCCTAAGGGTTCCAAGAAGGTTGATAAGAGCATAAATGGTGGTTGTAGCCATTAAGGCCGAGAGCTTAATGCTCTGGTTGGCCGGCCTGTTCTCGCGCGTGAGAGGCCCCGTCAAAAGATGGAGACCGACTGAAGTGAGACCCCTCATAACTAGCGGGGATATGAGGGCGGTTGGCCGCCATAAATGGCCCCTCCTGACACGTCTCCATGTGCCCATCCTACACCGCGTGGCACCCCATCCGGGGATATTTATATTTTTAATTATTATCTATAATAAAATTTTGATAAAAATTATTTTATTTTAATTATATATAAATAATTTGATATTTATATTTATAAAATACACTTTTATAAATAAATGATTTTTAAAATTTTAAGAAATTCACTTTTGAACTTTTTTTCATAACCTCAAAACTATAAGTTTTTGTTCTTTAACTTTTCTATTTTAAAAATTAATAATCTTTTTAAAAATCTTAAGCAAAGTAGTAAAAATTGGGGATTGTCAATTAATAATGGAATTAATTAATGATGAATGAAAACATACTCCCAAAGACAATATGAATCTTCACCTAAAATAATTTTCATCATATCAATTGTGTCAATTATAATCTGGATTATAATAATTGATACTTATGTTTTTAATATGCACCATAGAGCTAAAACTACTTGTTATTTATGGATATGTTTTGGTTGATCAATTTTAGAGTTTGGAAATTTTGATTTTTTTTTAATAGTGTTTTAGAGTTTGGTCATTTTGATTTTTTATAATTATTTTTTTTATTTAGTGGAATTGTTAATTAGAATGGCTAATATTCATGTAATATGAGGTCGATTCTAATTGTTATTACGATGACTTTCAAGTATATTATTATGGTTTCATATGTGGTATACATGGTTTTGCAAGGTTCGAATTAACGACGTCACAAAAAAATGTCTTAACAATATACTTTATAGCCAAGTAATCTATACATTTATGACAATTTTTTGATTGTTATCACGACGACTTTCAAATGTATTATTATGATTCCACATGTGGTATACATGGCTTTGCAAGATTCAAACTAGGACTAGCCTTGGTGACAAGTTTACGGATTGGATCCTATCCTGTGTTTCTAGTGCAAATTTCGTTGTGTTGATTAATGGGGAGGCCTCCAGTTTCTTCCAAAGTGAGAGAGGGATTCGTCAGGGATGCCCACTCTCCCCTTACCTTTTCATATTAATTATGGAGAGCCTCAGCCTTATCCTTATAAAATTCTGCTCCGATCACAAAATCTCTGGTATAAAGGTATCCAGACTCAACAAAATTATTCATCTCATGTTTGTTGACGACATTCTTCTAATGTCTTTAGCCGAACTTCTGGAGTGGCTGGTTATCTTGGATGCTATCCATCTGTTCTGCTCTATCTCGGGTCTTTCCTTAAACGCTCATAAAACCACTGTGCATTATTGGGGTCTTTCGGAGGCCAAGCTTCTACTCTTCAAAGCGTCCATCTCCTTCTCATTTTTCGATTTAAAATAGGGTTTTAGGTACTTGGGCTATCGGCTGAAACCGAGAGCTTCCACTCCCGCTGATTCGAGCTGGCTTGTGGCCTTATTTGAAAGGAGAATAGGCTTTTGGGGTAATAAGTGGCTCTCCTTGGGTGGCCGCCTTATTCTCGTCAAAACGGTGCTGGAAGGTCTAGCTGTCTATTGGATGATGCTTGAACGGATTCCTAACAATATTATTATCCTGCTGCGTAGGCTCTCTTTCAATTTCCTGTGGAACGACCTTCCTGGAAAGCGCCATTTTCACCTGTGCAGCTGGCAGTCCCTTTCTAGGCCCCGGAAGGAGGGGGGGTGGGGACACAAGGACCTACCCCTTTTCAACTCGGCTCTCCTGGCTTGCTCTTTCTGGAGAGCGGTCACCCATGATAGCATCTGGCATTGGTTCATAATGGACAAATATCTCGCCTCCCGCCCTCTCATCAAATGGCTACATAAGACATCACATAAACAGAGAAGGGCTTCACCTTTCTGGAGAGGCATGATTTCTGCTTCTCCAGTAATCTTACACTGGCTCCGCTGGTTTCCCGGATCGGGATGTGAGATTCTTCTTGGGAGAGACAAAATTCTCGGCTTGGACAACCGATCGATCCTCTCCCCACCTCTCAGAGCGCGGCTTTCCTCTTTAAATCTGGAACACCTGTCTCAGGCGAAATTGACAGCCCACTCGTTCCCCCACCCTGATCTTTGGTATCACAGTAGTGAGCTAATGCTGAGAGGACCGATGGCGATTGAATGGGATGCCTTCACTAGTGCTCTCAAGTCAGCTGGCATCGCCTTAAATGGAGGGTTGGATTCCCTCATTTGGGCCGGAGGAGATGCCTTGGGTCTTTTAACAGTAAAAACTGTTTATGCGGCCTTTTTACACCCACTGGCCATGGTTGCTTATACCCCGGGACTCTTATCAGTTTGGCAGTGGTCAATTCCATTGAAGATACAACTCTTCTTTTGGCTGTGCGTAAAAGGAAAAATCCTCACTTGGGAGGTGCTCTGGAAGAGGGGTTGGAATGGGCCCAGCCGCTGTGCCCTTTGCATTGATGCGGCTAAAGGTATTCACCATCTCTTCGTCCATTGTGCCTTTACTACCAATATTTGGAATTTCCTTTCTTAGCATTTCTCTCACACAACAGACTGGAAAGGCAGCTCCTTCACCGATTGCTTCATCTCTTGGATCTCGGCTTCATCTGCTCCCCACCCTCTGGCGGCTCACGTTTGCTGGAAAATTTGGAAAGAGCGCAATCTGGTGATTTTTGAGGGACGGACTCCCTCCCTGCAAGCGGTTCTCCATCGCATCCTATCCTCCTTCCATCTACAGCAGGAATCTACAAAAATCATCCAAATCAAAGCAAGGGACTTTTCGGTTGCTGAAGGTACCACCATTGTCTTCTTTGACGATGCGTCTCACTCAAACGGCCTCTGCTGTGGGGCGGGGGGTACCTTCAAATCACACCCCTCGAGGATCACTAAATGGTTTCTAAATTGCGGGGTGGGTTCGAACACCAAAGCGGAACTTGTGGGCCTGTGGACTTCCCTCACCCTCGCATCTTGGTGGTCTTTAAATAACCTTCTTGTTTTAGGTGACTCGGGGATTATAATTGACTAGATTAATCACAGTTGTAATCTCCATTCAATCCACATTGAAGGTTGGAAGCAATGAACGAGGGAGCTTTCCTATTTATTCACCGACATTAAATTCCAGCATTTTTCCAGATCATATAACTCAGAGGCGGATGCACTCTCCAAGCGGGCTCTCGGCGCAGAGGTTGGAAGGCTATCTGTTTTTCATTGTGATGATGGAAAAGCAAGTCCTATCTCCTCTTTCAACATATTTGAATGATACAGTTTTTCTCTAGCCTGCCGATTGATAACTTGCATGTTACAGGCTTGATCCTTTCTCATTTGATTTCTTTTTTCCAGTGTGTCGATTAACAGCCATGTTGTATTGGCCGGATCCATCCTCCAAAGAATCCACTAGTCAGTGTGATTCTTATTCTCTATTGTAAATCTGTGGGTTTATCATGTACTGGTTCGTTCTTTGACCAGCGCCGATTATACTCTCCGATCTCGTTGTTGTATTTTTTAAAAAAGTTTATACTTTATATAAATTTGAGAAAAACTTTTTCTTGAAAAAGATTCAAACTAGCGACGTCACAAAGAATATTTTAACAATACACTTTATAGTAATCTACACCTTTATGACAATTTTTTATAATGTTTTCAAGGGACATCCAAAAGAAAACTTACATCATTTTAAAATAGCTCTCCATGATTGCTAAGCAAAGCATTAATTTATTTTAATAAAATGCATATTGCTAAGCAAATCATTAATTTATTTTAATAAAATGCATGCCACATATTATGTTTATGATAAAAAAAAATTGACCTCGTTTAAGATTCATTCAAACATGAGAAAATTGGAATAGAACGTAGAGAAATAGATAGTGAAAGGAATACGGTTTTCCCAAATCAGTCATTTCATGGGAATCAATCCAATAAGGATTATATGATTTAGTTTATTAAAAATGGATTAATCTCTTATGATAAATTTTGGTATTGGTTATAGTTATATTTTAATAAAATTTTAATGATAGTTTTATTATGTTTTATATAGTTTTAAAGTTTTTTTTTAATCAATTTATTGAAAAATAATGGAATTGTGTTTTTTCAAATTTTAATAAAATGAATTTAAGTTGTTTAAGATCAATTTTATTTCATATTCACAATTTTTCTTTAGTGTATTTTAAAATTTAAATTTAATTGTTCAAATTCTAATCTGGGCTTGGAAGGTTTAAATTGACATTATGAGAACTTCATATCATAATCTTAGTTATTTAGGGCTTTCATTTATGCATCAACACAATTATATTTGGTATTATACCCTTTTTAACCTTTAGTGTAATAGAATAGTAGTGCGATGAGACTTCAACATTCATGGAGAAGCTGATTTAGGTGGACATCGGTGGTTTCCCACCTATTCGACTGGCTCAACATATAGTTTTCTACAGTTTTTCGGGTCCCAAACTTCTGGGGTCGTTTTGAGGCCTTAAACGATGTTTTCTTGACGTGGCAGAACCCATTAGAACCATATTGACATTATTGGGATATTCGGAATGTGTACTCCTCAACTAGATGATCCAAAAAAGATCCACAGAAGGCTAAGAATAACTCAAAACTCACAGAGGCAGCTCAGAATGCTCAGAATGGATTCAACAGATAGAGAAAGGGAAAAAAATTCAAAGTTCCCAAAACTCAATGAAAACAGCATGATTGTGAAGCGCGCGTCGCAATATTTCTAATGGCACAAACAACTCTTCAAACAGAGTTACGATTTGAAAGATATTTGTGGTCAAAGTTGCGGTCAAACAGGGCTAGTCAACAGGGGACACATCATTGTTTGTACTATTGATGTCAATAGATGACATGGAAAGGTGACATCATCGTATGGGCTGTTGACATTAGCATGCCACATGGTAGCACCACAGGCTTCCACGTTTCACCCGTCATTGGACTTTTCAGGGATCTACGTGGACCAATAGAAAAGTGCCACGTGGCACCACCAGGAGACACCACATGGCACCATCTAGGAAGGACCACATGTCACATATGGTTGACTGAGAATGACATCATCATTAAAGTGGACTAATCATAATATGCCACATGGCCCAATTAGCGGGCGACACTTGGCATCCCCGAAACGCCTAAGGACGACCAATACCAAAAAATAAAAATAAAATATATCGGCAGGACCCCACCAAATCTGGCGGAGGTCCGCCATATTTGGTGACAACCGCCACATCTAGAAGCCACTAACCAAGTCTAGTGGGGGTTATAACTAAAGCAATAAAATGGGAGCCAGCGGAGTTTGACCCTGGGACCTCCCCACATCCAGCGCCCTAACTTTTGCGCCATAACCAATCCACCTAAATCGTTCCATTAGCACATTCATCCGCCAATTTTGTATTAAAGTTGAGTTTCCACCAACCACCTGGGAGAATCATGGTTGTACATCTGTGGGCATGTATTTCTAGACAAAGACTGTCATTATTGCAGGTTACAGAGGGCATGAAAATCGAGACAAATTTTCTATTGGGCCTGGGAGTGCCAGAGACGGATTGGAGCATGGAGACCAAAATTTTTGGGTAATTCGACGCCACGAATTCAGTGCTGATGTATGTTTTTTATCTGAGCATTATTTCTGCAGCTTGATTTCATAATGAGGTATATTCATGTATTTGCCAAATTATTTTGTTGAGTTAATTTAAGAGCCTACCCATTTGAGAGCAGGACCCGAAGACATAGTCCACTAGGGAAGAACTATGTTATCAAGTTTTTGTGTTCATATCTGATTCTTATGTCTCTTCATTTTTAAGTTTATCCTTCTTTAATGGTGCACTTTAATTTATTCTCATTTAATACAATTCTTTATAAATCACGATGAAAATATCCCGGATCATGTTGGTATCAGAGCAGTCATCTTTGAATTGAATTGTTGAGTGTGAATGCTTACTACGGCCAAGCATAAACAGGGTGAAGGAACTCTTAATACATTCAATCTTGAATTTGGTCGTGTATCCAGAAGGAAGAAAATGGTAGAAGAGTACAAGCGTGATGAACAGGAGAAAAAAATTCACATGGTCTTTTATCACATGTCAAAAATGGTCGAGCAAATGTATGGAGATTACGAGAATAGGATGAAGAAGAAAGGGAAGAAAAAGGAAGCACGTGAAAATGATGATGCTTTGGTAAACCAAGGGGCTAGAGGAGATCCTCCTAAGCCTCTATCTTCACCTTCGAGTTCTAGTTCTTCTTCCTCTGAGCATTCTCATCATTCTAGCTATAAAGTTGCTTTTAAGAAACTATTATTAAATCTTGATGTAAAATTTGCTTTACCTATGTTTAATGGAGATGCTAATCCTAAAAATTTAGATAATTGGATCCGACATGTTGAAGTGTATTGTCATGTACATCATATTGATGAAGAGGAAGTTAAAGTGAAACTAGCTTCTCTTCGGTTGGAAGGCACCGCTCTCGTATGGTGGGAGAGCAAACTTTAGGACATAAGTAAGTGTGGTAAGCTTCTTTCCTCATGGTCAGAATTTAAATACGCGATAAGTAATCAATTCTATCGATTAGGGCATTTACATAAAGCCTTGATGGAATGGAAAACCTTAAGGCAAAGTAAAGGACAAACTGTACAAAGTTTCACAAAAGAATTTAGGAAGAAATCTCTTGAATTGAAAATTCCTTTGGATTCTTATTAAACTTTAATGAAGTATATTGGCACACTTCATAGTTATATTCGACATACTTTTCTCTTTTTTAACCCCACTAGTCTTGATGAAGTTTGTGTGCAAGCCACTCACCTTGAGAACA
>JZKD02S1294065.1:78373-101547 GCA_000966675.3 Picea glauca | reverse complement strand
CTAGAAGCCACTAACCAAGTCTAGTGGGGGTTATAAATAAAGCAATAAAATGGGAGCCAGCGGAGTTTGACCCCGGGACCTCCCCACATCCAGCGCCCTAACTTTTGCGCCATAACCAATCCACCTAAATCGTTCCATTGGCACATTCATCCGCCAATTTTGTATTAAAGCTGAGTTTCCACCAACCACCTGGGAGAAGCATGGTTGTACATCTGTGGGCATGTATTTCTAGACAAAGACTGTCATTATTGCAGGTTACAGCGGGCATGAAAATCGAGACAAATTTTCTATTGGGCCTGGGAGTGCCAGAGACGGATTGGAGCATGGAGACCAAAATTTTTGGGTAATTCGACGCCACGAATTCAGTGGTGATGTATGTTTTTGATCTGAGCATTATTTCTGCAACTTGATTTCATAATGAGGTATATTCATGTATTTGCCAAATTATTTTGTTGAGTTAATTTAAGAGCCTACCCATTTGAGAGCAGGACCCGAAGACATAGTCCACTAGGGAAGAACTATGTTATCAAGTTTTTGTGTTCATATCTGATTCTTATGTCTCTTCATTTTTAAGTTTATCCTTCTTTAATGGTGCACTTTAATTTATTCTCATTTAATACAATTCTTTATAAATCACGATGAAAATATCCCGGATCATGTTGGTATCAGAGCAGTCATCTTTGAATTGAATTGTTGAGTGTGAATGCTTACTACGGCCAAGCATAAACAGGGTGAAGGAACTCTTAATACATTCAATCTTGAATTTGGTCGTGTATCCAGAAGGAAGAAAATGGTAGAAGAGTACAAGCGTGATGAACAGGAGAAAAAAATTCACATGGTCTTTTATCACATGTCAAAAATGGTCGAGCAAATGTATGGAGATTACGAGAATAGGATGAAGAAGAAAGGGAAGAAAAAGGAAGCACGTGAAAATGATGATGCTTTGGTAAACCAAGGGGCTAGAGGAGATCCTCCTAAGCCTCTATCTTCACCTTCGAGTTCTAGTTCTTCTTCCTCTGAGCATTCTCATCATTCTAGCTATAAAGTTGCTTTTAAGAAACTATTATTAAATCTTGATGTAAAATTTGCTTTACCTATGTTTAATGGAGATGCTAATCCTAAAAATTTAGATAATTGGATCCGACATGTTGAAGTGTATTGTCATGTACATCATATTGATGAAGAGGAAGTTAAAGTGAAACTAGCTTCTCTTCGGTTGGAAGGCACCGCTCTCGTATGGTGGGAGAGCAAACTTTAGGACATAAGTAAGTGTGGTAAGCTTCTTTCCTCATGGTCAGAATTTAAATACGCGATAAGTAATCAATTCTATCGATTAGGGCATTTACATAAAGCCTTGATGGAATGGAAAACCTTAAGGCAAAGTAAAGGACAAACTGTACAAAGTTTCACAAAAGAATTTAGGAAGAAATCTCTTGAATTGAAAATTCCTTTGGATTCTTATTAAACTTTAATGAAGTATATTGGCACACTTCATAGTTATATTCGACATACTTTTCTCTTTTTTAACCCCACTAGTCTTGATGAAGTTTGTGTGCAAGCCACTCACCTTGAGAACAGGGGGAAACATGTTCAAGAAGATCCCACAAAGAAACCTTCTAATTTCCCACATAAGACTTTTAAGAAGTTTAAAAGGAAGGACAAGATGACCACTACAGTGACGAGAGAAGGGGGAAAACCATCTTGCACTCATTGCAAGAAGAGTGGTCATGATGAAGAACATTGTTGGAAACTGCATCCAGAAAAGAAAACGAAACAGTTCGGTGGAAAGGGGAAGACAAAGATTGTTGCTATGGTACAAGATCTTGGTTCTGATTCAGGAGATGAAGGAAATATCACAACGGTTGGAGTACAAGGTAAAGATTCTCTTCATGCTAGTTCTAGTTCCAATGATGGATCTCATGTTGATGAACGAAAGAGGAATGAGTTATTTCACATAAGAGTTGTATCTAAACATACTAATATAGATACATTATTTGATCTGGGTTCCCAAGTAAACTTAATATCTGAAGGACTTGTCAAGAAAATGGGTCTTGAAATGAAACCACATATGAAACCTTATCCTCTTGGTTGGGTATGTGACAAAGAAAAACTTAATGTCACCAAACAATGTAGGATAAGATTTTTTATTGCTTCAAAATTGATTGATGAAGTTGATTTGGATGTTGTACCACTTCATATATGTGGCATAGTGTTGGGAAGTCCTTATCTTTATGATATAAAAACAGTCTTCTTTCGACATGAGAACAAATACCACCTTACTAAGGGGGGAGTGGAATATGTTTTTAGAGCTCACAGAATGAGGGTAAATACAACACTTGTTAGTGTAGGGAAAATGAAAATACTCATAAACACTAATAAGAGATATGTACTCATGGTCGTCACAGAGAAAGATGTCGGGACATCCAATGCTTTCCAAGGGTGTGATCCATCTCATAAAAAGGAATTAATTGATATTGTTTCTAAGTATGATGATATTTTTCAGGAACCAGATGGATTACCTCCTAAGAGGGAAATCCAACATGAGATACAGCTTCAGTAAGATTCTCCTCTGCCTAATGTGGGAACGTACAGGATGTCAGTTGTGGAGATGACAGAGATCAAGAAGCAGGTACAGGGCTTATTGGATCAAGGGGTCATCAGGCCCAGTTCATCTCCTTGTGGTTCTCCGATCGTGATGGTGCCAAAGAAGGATGGCACATGGAGAATGTGTGTCGATTAATGGGCCTTAAATAAAATCCCAGTGAAAAATTGATACCCTCTTCCTCGCATAGATGATTTGCTTGATCAATTGAAGAATGTTGTTTATTTCACTAAGGTGGATTTGCATAGTGGATATCATCAAATAAAATTCTCAGAACGGGATGCATGGAAAACTTCCTTTAAAACCAAACAGAGATTGTTTGAGTGGTTGGTTATGTCATTTGGGCTTTGTAAGGCTCTGACATCTTTCATGCGTGTGATGAATGATGTATTAAGGCCTTTCATAGATGACTTTGTGATTGTGTATTTAAACGACATTATTTTTTTTAGAGGAACATGGGATGAGCATGTGAGGCATGTAAAGCAAGTATTGGATACTTTTCAAAGGGAAAAGGTGTATGTAAAATTGTCTAAATGTGAATTTGGCAAGATTGTACTTGTATACTTAGGTCATATTGTAGGAGGAGGACAATTGAAAATTGACCCTTCCAAAGTTGATGTAATTGTAAATTGGCCTAAGAAAAAAAGTGTAATCAAAGTTCAAAGCTTCTTAGTTGCAGTCCAGTATAGGAGGATATTCATTCCCAACTTCTCCTTCATAGAATCTCCTCTGTATGCCTTGACTAGTTTGAAGAACACTTTTCAGCGGGAAGGAAAGCAACAAAAATCTTTCGACATTTTCAAGGGAAAGATCAGTATCGCACCAGTATTAGCACTACCAAGTCTTCAACAACCTTTTGAGAACAAGACAGATGCCAGCAGATACGCCATGGGTGCAGTACTAATGCAATACCATAAGCCTATCTGTTACCACTCTGAAAATTTTAACTAGGTTGTTGTTAACTATCCTACATATGATAAAGTGTTGTGTGCATTATTCCAGAGTGTAAAGAAATGGAAACACTACTTGTTAGGGAAGGAAACCATTATATATACAGATCACCAACCCTTACAGTATCTTCAAGCACAGACCAAATTGCAACAATATTGGCACTACAGGTGCATGGGTTTTCTACAATAGTTCCACTTTGTAATGAAGTACAAAAAGGGTATAAGTAACAAGGTAGTTGATATGCTTTCTATACCTCCTATTGTTTCTTTGATTATTTTGAAGAATTCCTCTTTATATCATGATAGCTTTATAGAACAATATTCCATAGGTGAATATTTTAAAGAAGTATATGAAAAGCTAACCCTTGGTGCACAGGTAGAGAACTACTGTCTATAGGGAAAGTTGCTTTACCATCTTGGAAAGCTATGTATTCCTACAAGTGAATGAGTCCATGTAATACGAGAAGCTCATACTTCTCTTGTGTCTGGGAATTTTGGGGTNTAAACTTTAATGAAGTATATTGGCACACTTCATAGTTATATTCGACATACTTTTCTCTTTTTTAACCCCACTAGTCTTGATGAAGTTTGTGTGCAAGCCACTCACCTTGAGAACATGGGGAAACATGTTCAAGAAGATCCCACAAAGAAACCTTATAATTTCCCACATAAGACTTTTAAGAAGTTTAAAAGGAAGGACAAGATGACCGCTACAGTGACGAGAGAAGGGGGAAAACCATCTTGCACTCATTGCAAGAAGAGTGGTCATGATGAAGAACATTTTTGGAAACTGCATCCGGAAAAGAAAACAAAACAGTTCGGTGGAAAGGGGAAGACAAAGACTATTGCTATGGTACAAGATCTTGGTTCTGATTCAGGAGATGAAGGAAAGATCACAACGGTTGGAGTACAAGGTAAATATTCTCTTCATGCTAGTTCTAGTTCCAATGATGAATCTCATGTTGATGAACGAAAGAGGAATGAGTTATTTCACATAAGAGTTGTATCTAAACATACTAATATAGATACATTATTTGATCTGGGTTCCCAATTAAACTTAATATCTAAAGGACTTGTCAAGAAAATGGGTCTTGAAATGAAACCACATCTGAAACCTTATCCTCTTGGTTGGGTATGTGACAAAGAAAAACTTAATGTCACCAAACAATGTAGGATAAGATTTGTTATTGCTTCAAAATTGATTGATGAAGTTGATTTGGATGTTGTACCACTTCATATATGTGGCATAGCGTTGGGAAGTCCTTATCTTTATGATATAAAAACAGTCTTTATTCGACATGAGAACAAATACCACCTTACTAAGGGGGGAGTGGAATATGTTTTTAGAGCTCACAGAATGAGGGTAAATACAACACTTGTTAGTGCAGGGAAAATGAAAATACTCATAAACACTAATAAGAGATATGTACTCATGGTCGTCACAGAGAAAGATTTCGGGACATCCAACGCTTTCCAAGGGTGTGATCCATCTCATAAAAAGGAATTAATTTATATTGTTTCTAAGTATGATGATATTTTTCAGGAACCAGATGGATTACCTCCTAAGAGGGAAATCCAACATGAGATACAACTTCAGTAAGATTCTCCTCTGCCTAATGTGGGAACGTACAGGATGTCAGTTGTGGAGATGACAGAGATCAAGAAGCAGGTACAGGGCTTATTGGATCAAGGGGTCATCAGGCCCAGTTCATCTCCTTGTGGTTCTCCGATCGTGATGGTGCCAAAGAAGGATGGCACATGGAGAATGTGTGTCGATTAATGGGCCTTAAATAAAATCCCAGTGAAAAATTGATACCCTCTTCCTCGCATAGATGATTTGCTTGATCAATTGAAGAATGTTGTTTATTTCACTAAGGTGGATTTGCATAGTGGATATCATCAAATAAAATTCTCAGAACGGGATGCATGGAAAACTTCCTTTAAAACCAAACAGAGATTGTTTGAGTGGTTGGTTATGTCATTTGGGCTTTGTAAGGCTCTGACATCTTTCATGCGTGTGATGAATGATGTATTAAGGCCTTTCATAGATGACTTTGTGATTGTGTATTTAAACGACATTATTTTTTTTAGAGGAACATGGGATGAGCATGTGAGGCATGTAAAGCAAGTATTGGATACTTTTCAAAGGGAAAAGGTGTATGTAAAATTGTCTAAATGTGAATTTGGCAAGATTGTACTTGTATACTTAGGTCATATTGTAGGAGGAGGACAATTGAAAATTGACCCTTCCAAAGTTGATGTAATTGTAAATTGGCCTAAGAAAAAAAGTGTAATCAAAGTTCAAAGCTTCTTAGTTGCAGTCCAGTATAGGAGGATATTCATTCCCAACTTCTCCTTCATAGAATCTCCTCTGTATGCCTTGACTAGTTTGAAGAACACTTTTCAGCGGGAAGGAAAGCAACAAAAATCTTTCGACATTTTCAAGGGAAAGATCAGTATCGCACCAGTATTAGCACTACCAAGTCTTCAACAACCTTTTGAGAACAAGACAGATGCCAGCAGATACGCCATGGGTGCAGTACTAATGCAATACCATAAGCCTATCTGTTACCACTCTGAAAATTTTAACTAGGTTGTTGTTAACTATCCTACATATGATAAAGTGTTGTGTGCATTATTCCAGAGTGTAAAGAAATGGAAACACTACTTGTTAGGGAAGGAAACCATTATATATACAGATCACCAACCCTTACAGTATCTTCAAGCACAGACCAAATTGCAACAATATTGGCACTACAGGTGCATGGGTTTTCTACAATAGTTCCACTTTGTAATGAAGTACAAAAAGGGTATAAGTAACAAGGTAGTTGATATGCTTTCTATACCTCCTATTGTTTCTTTGATTATTTTGAAGAATTCCTCTTTATATCATGATAGCTTTATAGAACAATATTCCATAGGTGAATATTTTAAAGAAGTATATGAAAAGCTAACCCTTGGTGCACAGGTAGAGAACTACTGTCTATAGGGAAAGTTGCTTTACCATCTTGGAAAGCTATGTATTCCTACAAGTGAATGAGTCCATGTAATACGAGAAGCTCATACTTCTCTTGTGTCTGGGAATTTTGGGGTWGGAAAAACTATGGCTCATTTACARAGGTTTTGTTACTAACCTCAAATTAAATCAATTGTAACTAAATATGTAAAGGGGTGTGTGATGTGTTCTACTTGTAAGCMCACTAATATAAAACTAGGGATATACTCACCACTTCCTGTTCCATCCCATCCATGGGAAAGTATATCCATGGATTTTGTAGGGGGTTTACCCATGACCAAAGGGGGTCATGATTATTTGTATGTTGTAGTGGATAGGTTCAGCAAGATGTGTATCTTGATGTCTTGTAAAAATCATATCACTGCTAAGCAGACTGCTAATATATTCTTTCAGCCTGTTTGGGTTCACTTTGGATTACCCACATCTATCGTCTCGAATCTAGATACTCGATTCCTTGGGGAATTTTGGACTAGCTTGTGGAGAATGATGGATACCAAATTGAAGAGGAGCATTGCTTTCCATCCACAGACCGACGGACAGACAGAGGTGGTAAAATGAAAAGTGGTACTTTTTCTTTGAGGCTACTGCAACAAATGTCCCAAGGTATGGGATGAACAGATAACATATGTACAGCATGCGTACAACTGAGATTTACATTCCTCCACTCAAATTTCACCTTTTGAGACATGTTTTGGGTACCTACCAAAGGCTCCTTTGGACTTGATGTACAGGAGAGATGTCTATGTAAATGAAGATCGAACAGAGGACAGATCCCACAAGTTCATCCAGAGGATTCAGCAGATACACCAAGTCGTCAAGGAATAGTTGGAGAAAAGTCAAGCACAGTATAAACCTCGGCATGAAAAGCACAAGGTTGATCATCAGTTCCAGGTTGGAGACCGGGTATGGCTTCACATAAGCAAGGAGAGATTGAACGGTGAAGGCAAGAAACTCAAGCCCATTAGTTATGAACCCTTCACTATCTTGGAGAAAAGAAGTACCAATGATTTTCGTCTGGATCTTCCATCTTATATGCATATTTACTCAGTTGTGAATGTTGAGAAACTGTAACTTTTTTAGCCTCCCATGATCATGGATCAAGATGAGGAAGTTTCAATTCCATCAGTCGATGAGTTTTCACCTGATTACTTGGATGAGCTATAGGAAGCTATCATCCTGGACAGGAGGACGAGGACTTCACGCAGGGGTGATGTTGATTATCTTCAAGTAGGCTTAAAAAGCACCCATCCAAGCAAGGAAAAGTGGATATAGAAGGACAAAGTGAGGGGACTCCTCCCCCACTTACCAGTTGATTAATGAAATCTTTTGGTGGTCCAAAAATCTCTCAGTGGGAAGGCATGATCCAAAAAGGATCCAAAGAAGGCAAACAATAACTTAGAACTCACAGAGGCAGCTCAGAACACTCAGAATGCTTCAGCAGATAGATAAAGGGAAAAACTTCAAAGTTCCCAAAACTCAGTGAAAATGGCATGATTGTGAAGAGTCTGTCTCAATATTTCTAACGGCGCAAACAGCTCGTCAAATGGAGTTACGGTTTGAAATATATTTGCAGTCAAAGTTGCGATCAAACATGGCTAGTCAGCAGGGGACACATCATCGTTCGTACTACTGACGTCATCATGATGTCATCAATTGACATGGCAGGGTGATGTCATCATACGGGTTTTTGACGTCAACATGCCACATGGAAGCACCACAGGCTGCCATGTTCCACCCACCATTGGACTTTTTGGGGGTCCACGTGGACTAATAGAAAAGTGCCATGTGGCACCCCAGGAGACGCCACGTGGCACCATCCTGGAAGTGCCACATGTCATGTATGGTTGACTGGGCATGAATTTAGCATTCAGGTGGACCAATCAGAATATTTCATGTGGCCCAATCAGCGGGTGACACGTGACATCCCCAAAACGCTCAAGGACAGTCCGTATCCGAAAAATCAACAAAATTATATTGGCGAGACCCTGCCAAATCTGGCGGAGGTCTGCCATATCTAGTGAAAACCACCACATATAGAAGTTGCTAACCAAGTCTGGCAGGGGTTATAACTAAATCATTAAAATGGGAGACCGCAGGGTTTGACCCCGGGACCTCCCCACGTCCAGTGCCCTAACTTTAGTGCCATAACCAATCTGCCTAAATCGTTCTATTGGCACATTCGTTTGCCAATTTTGTATTAAAGTTGAGTTTCCACCAGCCACTGGGGAGAGGCGCAGTTTTACATCCATAGGCATTGATTTTGAGATGAATATTGTCATTATTGCAGGTTGCAGTGGGCACAAAAACCGAGAGAGAGTTTCTCTTGGGCCTGGGAGTGCCAGAGTCGGATCGGAGTGTGGAGACAGTAATTTTTGGGTAATTCGAAGCCACGAATTCAGTGGTGATATATGTTTTATGATATGAGCATTATTTCTGCAGCTTGATTTCAGAATGAGGTATATTCATGTATTTGCCAAATTCTTTTGTTGAGTTAATGAAAGAGCCTACCCATTTGAGAGCAGGATCCGGAGACGTAGTCCACCAAGGATGAACTTCGTTATCAAGTTTTTGTGTTCAGATCTANTTGTAGTGGATAGGTTCAGCAAGATGTGTATCTTGATGTCTTGTAAAAATCATATCACTGCTAAGCAGACTGCTAATATATTCTTTCAGCCTGTTTGGGTTCACTTTGGATTACCTACATCTATCGTCTCGAATCTAGATACTCGATTCCTTGGGGAATTTTGGACTAGCTTGTGGAGAATGATGGATACCAAATTGAAGAGGAGCATTTCTTTCCATCCACAGACCGACGGACAGACAGAGGTGGTAAAATGAAAAGTGGTACTTTTTCTTCGAGGCTACTGCAACAAATGTCCCAAGGTATGGGATGAACAGATAACATATGTACAGCATGCGTACAACTGAGATTTACATTCCTCCACTCAAATTTCACCTTTTGAGACATGTTTTGGGTACCTACCAAAGGCTCCTTTGGACTTGATGTACAGGAGAGATGTCTATGTAAATGAAGATCGAACAGAGGACAGATCCCACAAGTTCATCCAGAGGATTCAGCAGATACACCAAGTCGTCAAGGAATAGTTGGAGAAAAGTCAAGCACAGTATAAACCTCGGCATGAAAAGCACAAGGTTGATCATCAATTCCAGGTTGGAGACCGGGTATGGCTTCACATCAGCAAGGAGAGATTGAAGGGTTAAGGCAAGAAACTCAAGCCCATTAGTTATGAACCCTTCACTATCTTGGAGAAAAGAAGTACCAATGATTTTCGTCTGGATCTTCCACCTTATATGCATATTTACTCAGTTGTGAACGTTGAGAAACTGTAACTTTTTTAGCCTCCCATGATCATGGATCAAGATGAGGAAGTTTCAATTCCATCATTCGATGAGTTTTCACCTGATTACTTGGATGAGCTATAGGAAGCTATCATCCTGGATAGGAGGACGAGGACTTCACGCAGGGGTGATGTTGATTATCTTCGAGTAGGCTTAAAAAGCACCCATCCAAGCAAGGAAAAGTGGATATAGAAAGACAAAGTGAGGGGACTCTTCCCCCACTTACCAGTTGATTAATGAAATCTTTTGGTGGTCCAAAAATCTCTCAGTGGGAAGGCATGATCCAAAAAGGATCCAAAGAAGGAAAACAATAACTTAGAACTCACAGAGGCAGCTCAGAACACTCAGAATGATTCAGCAGATAGATAAAGGGAAAAACTTTAAAGTTCCCAAAACTCAGTGAAAATGGCATGATTGCGAAGAGTCTGTCTCAATATTTCTAACGACGCAAACAGCTCATCAAACGGAGTTACGGTTTGAAATATATTTGCAGTCAAAGTTGCGATCAAACATGGCTAGTCAGCAGGGGACACATCATCGTTCGTACTACTGACGTCAGCATGATGTCATCAATTGACATGGCAGGGTGATGTCATCATACGGGTTTTTGACGTCAACATGCCACATGGAAGCACCACAGGCTGCCATGTGCCACCCACCATTGGACTTTTTGGTGGTCCACGTGGACTAATAGAAAAGTGCCACGTGGCACCCCAGGAGACGCCACGTGGCACCATCCTGGAAGTGCCACATGTCATGTATGGTTGACTGGGCATGAATTTAGCATTCAGGTGGACCAATCAGAATATTTCATGTGGCCCAATCAGCGGGTGACACGTGACATCCCCAAAACGCTCAAGGACAGTCCGTATCCGAAAAATCAACAAAATTATATTGGCGAGACCCTGCCAAATCTGGCGGAGGTCTGCCATATCTAGTGAAAACCACCACATATAGAAGTTGCTAACCAAGTCTGGCAGGGGTTATAACTAAATCATTAAAATGGGAGACCGCAGGGTTTGACCCCGGGACCTCCCCACGTCCAGTGCCCTAACTTTAGTGCCATAACCAATCTGCCTAAATCGTTCTATTGGCACATTCGTTTGCCAATTTTGTATTAAAGTTGAGTTTCCACCAGCCACTGGGGAGAGGCGCAGTTTTACATCCATAGGCATTGATTTTGAGATGAATATTGTCATTATTGCAGGTTGCAGTGGGCACAAAAACCGAGAGAGAGTTTCTCTTGGGCCTGGGAGTGCCAGAGTCGGATCGGAGTGTGGAGACAGTAATTTTTGGGTAATTCGAAGCCACGAATTCAGTGGTGATATATGTTTTATGATATGAGCATTATTTCTGCAGCTTGATTTCAGAATGAGGTATATTCATGTATTTGCCAAATTCTTTTGTTGAGTTAATGAAAGAGCCTACCCATTTGAGAGCAGGATCCGGAGACGTAGTCCACCAAGGATGAACTTCGTTATCAAGTTTTTGTGTTCAGATCTAGTGCTTATGTCTCTTCATTTTTAAGTTTTTCCTTCTTTAATGGTGCACTTTAATTTATGCTCATTTAATACAATTCTTTATAAGTCACGATGAAAATATCTTGGATCACTATACCTTTCCGACAAGGCATCGAGAACCCTAAACGGAGATTGTATGCACAAGTTACACCCTAGGAAAGTTGACATATCAACTACCCCCATCAGGGCCCACAAACCTTTTGGTGTTTCATCTTCTGGGGTTAGGGTTTGGATGTTTAGGGTTTTCTCATTTATGAATTATGTTAAAAAAATTGTGGGAGCCTCATTGAAATCATCAAATTGAGGATGCACATAGTCGTCACATCTCTTCTTAGAGATAAGATACCACCATTCTAGCGATTTCATTTCACTTTGTATTTTCTTTTATAGCCTCTACATATTTCAGTCTTCAATAGAAATTGAGTATTGTTGTATGTCTATGTTTCTGTCTTATTTATGTATTTCATTTCATTCCTTCATAAATCTGGATCAATGGTATCATAGTGGTCTTCTCTTTATCAGTTTCTTTGTGCATGTCCCCAATGAGGTCAAGGTATCAAGCATTCAGACTTGAACTGGTCAAACCTTTGGAATATACTCCTCTTTGATCCCAACGACCACCCATGGTGGAGGAACAGAGAGACGATGAAGCAGGAGATCCTATTAAGTTCTTGCACATGGAAGTCCTTTCGAAACAAAGGAACGAGATGATGGATCAGGTTGCCCAAATCCTTCAGCGGTTGCCGACAAAAAAAGAGGCATCTTCATCAAGCAACCACTTTGGAGGTGTCGCCCCCTTCAAGGTACAAGTTAATTTTGATATTCCCACATTTGAAGGTCGGATAGATGTGGATGCCTTGGAAAAATGGTTAAATATACTAGAAGTTTATTTCTATGTCCACAATTTTTCCAATAAGGAAAAGATCACCTTTGTGATCCTTAAGGAGGTCCCCCATGTCAAACATTGGTGGGAGACTTACTATGAGAAAAATTCAACCGAGGAATCTAGAATATTTCGGTTCGACCCCACTTGGGATTCTTTTATGGATGTCATCAAGGAAAAATATTACCTTGTTGGAATCTATGATGAACAATACACAATATGGACCACACTATGTCAGGAGAGGCACCAAAAAATGTTGGATTTCACAAATACCTTCCATACCTTGTGCACTAAGATGGGTATCAGAGACTCTGAGTGACATCTGGTTCTAAAATACTTTGGGGACCTACAAAGGTACATCCAAACATAAATGGATTTTCTAGACATCTTGTCAATGGGAGTTGCTTATCGATATGTTTTCAAAATCGAGAAAAAATTTAAGCAGAGGAATAAGAGGAACTTTGGATCTGTGAAATCATCACAACAAAAGTTGGTAAAAGGCATCTCAAACACACAGAAGAAAGGACAAAGCAACGATGGACAACTACATGACAACCACTCTAAGCTGTAAACAAAGAAGGGTAATGGGAAGATGAAGAAAGACACTGGGAAGTGGTGTGAATTCCATAAAATCCCCTGGAATAACATCAATGAATGTCACTCGAAGCAGTCATTGATGGCTGAGTTGAAAGCCTCAGATTCAGATCCAGGCTCCAACTCGAATTCATATCTAGAAAAGTTGAATCAGATCATTGATGTATAACCCAGTGCCATGGTCGCTACCACCAAGATCCACCCAAATGAACCAGAAGAGTCAGAGGAAGATGAGTTCATTTTTCACTCGTAGATGTGCGTGAAGGGTGCTCTGCTACATTTCATTTTTGATAGTGGAAGCCAGAAGAACCTCATCTCATTAGAGGTCATGAAGTGGCAAGAGTTTTCGACAACACCACATCCATAGTTGTACAACATTAGGTGGCTCATCCAAGGATGAGATCTCCACATTAGCCAATAGTGTTTCCTACCTTATGGCATCAATCCCTTCAAGGATAAGGTAATGTGTGATGTTGCCCCACTTGAAGTTTTTGATGTTCTTTCAGGAAACCCATAGATGTGGAAATTTGATGTTGTATATGATTCTAGACCTCCTAGTGTCATTGTTACTATGAGTATAAAATTGTATAGGATCACAGAGGTAGCTCCACCTACCGCAATTTCTTTGGTCTCAGCTAAGCAATGCAAGAAGGTCATCTCCCATACTGGGAAATTTTTCCTCTTCATGATTCACTCTCAGAGTGAACGAAAGGTTGTAGACACATCCATTGCCTCTACATAGGGATCCTCTACACAGTAGAAGCAAGTGGACAAGGTCATGGAAGAATACCAGGACATCTTCACCTCACCTATTGGGTGTGCCTCTGCACTATCAGGTCAATCATTCAAAGCTCTTTAAAAAACCACAATTAGGAATCGGTACCCAATTCTCTAAATTAATGAACGTCTCGACCAACTCAAGTGGGCCAAGTTTTTTAGTAAGATTGATTTGAATTTTGACTACCACCAAGTCCCCATAGAATAGACTGATGTATGGAAGATCGCTTTCAAGTCTAAAGAAGGTCTTTTTGAGTGGTTGGTCATGCCATTTGGCTTGACGAATGCCCCAACCACCCTCATGAGGTTAATGGATAATATCTTGTGACCCTTCATCAATTCCTTTGTGGTTTTATATCTGGATTCCATCCTTGTCTTCAGCAATACTCAAGGGAAGAACACTTGCAAAACATTTAGCAGGTCCTCCACACTCTGCGAAAACACAAGTTATATGGTAACTTGGAGAAATGCTCCTTCGACATGAACAAGGTATACTAAATTGGATACATTGTATATGAGCATGGTGTGCATGTCGATCCATCCAATATCCAATTCATTCGTGACTAGCCAACCCCAACAACACTCATAGAGCTTCGAATCTTCTTAAGCATGTCCAACTTCTATCGTAGATTTGTATTGTGATTCTCCCATATTGCATGGGCTCTTAGCCAAGTGACCAAGATTGGTTGAAAATACAAATTTGTATGGGGCATATCACAACAAAAATATTTTGATGATATGAAACATCGCTTATGCTCAGCCCCGATGCTTTCCTTACCTGATCCACAACAACCATTTGAGATTGAGACCAGTGCTTTTGATTATGCTATTGGTGTCATTCTCACTTAGAACTGTCATCCACTGGCCTATCATAGTGAGACACTCTCATATGCCATTCGTAAGTAACCCAACTATGACAAAGAAATGTATTCCATTGTACAAGCCTATCACCCATGGAAGCATTACATTTTAGGGAAGGATACAGTCATCCATATGGATCACATGCATCTATAGTTCATGTAGACACAAAGCAAATTACAGAATGCCTTCCATCAAAAGTGGTCCAAATACTTGTAGCAGTTTCACCTCAACGTTAAGTATAAGAAAGGGAGCACCAATTGTGTTGTTGAATGTCTCGATCGACCTTTAGTTGCAGCACTAACCATGGTGCTTGAATCTTGCAGGAATGAGACCTTCAGGTGGTCCCAACTCTATGATAGTGATCCTAACTTTGCTACAACCTACTAGATGTTGGGAACATGAACGATCATTGCCAAATACCATATTTAGGATGGACTACTATTCAATATGGGTCATCTCAACATTCCTTTAAGCGAGCATGTGAAGTTTATTTGGGAAGCCCACTACAATCGAGTGGTAGGACACTTTGGCATGGAGAAGACAGTGGCAGTACTATAGAAGTATTTGTATTAGCTAAAGCTTCAACAGGATGTTAGTAATTATATCAGATTTTGCACTTCCTATTCCATTTCCAAGCTAGCCATTAAAAAACATGGATTATACACCCCTCTTCCTACTCTCGATGGGCCCTGGGAATCCATCTTGATAGACTACATACCAGATCTCCCCTCCACCAAGCATGGTAATGATCTGTATTCATGGTTGTTGATCAATTCTCTAAGATGGCCATTCTGACCGCCTACAAGAAGAGTATCACAGTTGAGGCTACCACCAATATATTCTTTGAGTGTGTACGGGTACACTTCAAACTACCACAGACCATCATATCAAATCAAGACAACAAATTCTTCAGCACATTTTGGTCGAACCCCTGGTCATTGTTGGACACCAAGCTCACCAAATCCAATACCTTCCACCTTTAGACTTATGGACAGACAAAGGTCATCAATAGGATGATTGTGCATATCTTGCACATGTACAACTCCAAGTATCCACGCACATGGTATGATATCCTTCCTTATGTTCAACAAAGCTACAACATGGCACTCCATAGCTCGACTGGCCACAACCCTTTTGATGTGGGCCTGGGTTTTCAACCATTTGGACCCATTTATGTATCACTACCCCTTGGATCCACATAGGAAAAATATTCCCATGCTCAATCTAAGGCCAAAAAGGTCACCAAATTCATTGAACGGATTCAGCACATCTTCCAATAGGTCCATGATGTTTTGTAGAAAGACAATGTTAAATACAAGAAGTGTTGGATTATGATTTTTGTTAGACAAAAACATGCAGGCGTTAATCTTTTCCACAATCGCGAGAGTAAGGATCCACAAGAGGAGGATAACCCATGTCGTGAAACTCATGGGAAGCGCTAAACCCAATGTCCAACAATCTCCCCCCCAGCACATGTTGCGTGAGTTTTGAACTTGAGACATATCGCTCTGATACCATTTGTTGGACTAAGATTGTCATTATACCAAAACTCGCAGGGGTTAATCTTTGCCATAATCACCAGAGTTAGGATCCACGAGAGGGGGTTATCCCATGTCAAGAAACTTGCGGGAAGCGTTGAACCCAATTTCCAACAAGTATCGCAATGATCAACATTGCGTTCCCCATAAGTTTTAGGTAGACGACAAGGTTTGGTTGCATTTGCAGAAAGAGCGTCGTATAGGACCCCACCAGAAGCTACAACCACTTCACTGTGAACCTTACACAAACAACAAGTTTGTGGGAGACAATGATTTTGAGTTAAGTATTCCCCCCTTCCTTGGATTACACCCAATATTCAATGTGGAACTTCTTCAACCATATTTTCCACCACTGCTAGACACATCAGAGGTGGCAGAGCAGCTGGCACCTAAAGAGCTCAACCCTGACTGCATGGAATAGGAAACCATTGATCAGATCATGGTCACATAGGTTAAGGGCAGCCGTCAATAGAGGATCCAACTCTATCGATTTTTCAAAGAAGGGAAGCTACTGCACCAAGGAAAGTGGCTCACCAAGCGTCAAGTTCAACAGAACTTCTCCCATTTGATGGGGGAATTCAACGTAATGGATTCCATTGATTCCTAAGGGGGAGGATTGATTCAAGTGGACATCAATGGCTACCCACTTATTCCACTAGCTCAACATACAGTTTCCATTTTGGCATTTTTTCTACCATTTTCGAGTCCCAAACTTCTGGGGTCATTTTGAGGCCCTTAACGACATTTTTTTTGACATGGTAGCACACAATATATGCTTTTTTTCATGTATTGGGTTGTTCATGATGTTTACTCCTCGACTAAACCTTTCCGACAAGGTATCAAGTGCCCCAAATGAATATTGTATGCAAACGTTACCCCCTAGGGAAGTTGACGTATCAACTACCCCCATCGGGGCCCACAAAACTTTTGGTGTTTTATCTTTCAGGGTTAGGGTTTTGGATTTTTAGGGTTTTATCATTTATGCTTTATGTTAAAAATTCCATGGGAGCCTCATTGTAATCATCTTCTTGTGAATGGGCATAGTCATCACATCTCTTCTCAAAGATAAACTATTATCATTCTAGCGAGTTCATTTCACTCTATATTTTTTTTACAGTCTCTGCATATTTCAGTCTTTAATAGAAATTGAGTATTGATGTATCTATGTTTTTCATTGTGTTCGCTCATAAATATGGATCAGACACTTACTCTTGTCATGCCTGACCCTTTGAATGCAACCACTACTTTGATCTCTAGTGCATTAACAATTATATGTCAACACCTAAACCACTTGGTGCTAGATCAATAGACATATCATTATAGTCAATATGTCACATTAGTAACAACTCATTAATCCAAATCAATGGCATGGCATTACTTAGAGATGCAATGCACCGAACTGGTTAATGGGTGATTAATGTTTACTAAGTCAATCCAAAAAATAGGGCGGGCAGAAGAAAAAAAGTTAAGTAATGACTAACATGATAATATGCAATCATCATCCATTACATTATTTGGGGTTACTAATTCAATATTGGATTGTGACTGAAAGTTTCAAACAAGTAATTTGAAACAAAGACATAGATGGAAGGAGTACCCTTTCTAATTCATCTAGGGAGGAACCGAAGATTCCTCTTTCAATGGTCAAGTTGGACTAAGTCAACAAATGCTCAAGTCAATATGATTATAGGGATCAAGGGATTAATTACCATTGTTCATTGTGCATAAGGCCAGTTTTAAGATCTATTGACATTAATACATTTGATCATGCAATATAGCATTTTACTTATAAAGGTTCCACATTCCACATTCATTTGCAATCTCTTAGAATTTTTATTTGTATTCATCATATTGTTACATCATACCTAATTTCACAATCATCTCCCTTACATAACTCAAGTTACAATATTTCCTTGCCATGCTCTGACACCACTCAATTTATTTATTTGTACCAATATTAAAATTGCACATTTGAACACTCTTGTGTTCTTAGTTTACATGATTATAGTTTTTTTATTATTTATCAATGTATCAATCAATAGTCAGTGTTCATTTATTTAATTATATACATCAATATACTATGTATTATATTGCACTCAATTTATTTATTATAATATAGTATTATATTATAAAATACATCATACCTAACTTCACAATCATCTCCCTTTTTTTCCATGAAAAAAATTCCCTCAAATTTATAAAGAGTATAAATCCATTTACAATATAGACCTTGGCAGCCTTGCGAGCAAGGTCGATCAAAATATAAGACCCAACCATATACGAGAGACAAATGGCTTCAAGATGGAGAGATAACGAGAAACAGCTCGTTGATTGGCAAGGAGGACGAAGCATAATCTAGGAAGCTAACAAAGCAATAGACATATCTAACCTAGATAGAAATGTTATCCTTCAAATAGATTATAATAGGAGGTGGGGCTCTCGACACCTTTATCACAATCATCTCCCTTACATAACTCAAGTTACAATATTTCCTTACCATGCTTTGATACTACTCAATTTATTTATTTGTACCAATATTAAAATTTCACATTTGAGCACTTTTATGTTCTTAGTTTACATGATTATGGTTTTTTTAATTGTTCATCAATGTATCATTCAATAGTCATGCAGTAGTGTTCATTTATTTAATTATATACATCAATATACTATGTATTATAATACTATGTATTATAGTTTAATTATGATACATCTAGTTTTTTTTTGTTAATAACAAATTCACATTATTTTATACTTTATAATTGATTTCTTATCTTCCATGGATTAATAGTTGCTTCATTGTGTTGATCCTAACAAGTCAAAATTAACTCAAGATTAGCTCTCATCTTGGATGATTAAAACCATGCAACAAGTCTCCGAAGGAATAAAGGACACTACAAAGATTTAAATAATCCAAGTTATAAATAAACCAAAATATTCCAAGTTACTAACTCTTAAAAATTCCTTTGAGTTGTGAGTCCTTATGAGTCCTCTTCCCACATAAAGATACATAAAAAAATGCTCCAAATCGCCTTCTTTTAATAATTACTCTAAATAAATTATTAATAAAGAGAAAGTGATGCAAATGTGTATGATAAAGTAAAAACCACGTGATGATTTTTTTTTTTAAAGTTTCATATTTAAAATATATATATATATATATATATATTTTAATATAAAATAAACTAAATGAGGATTTTTTTTTTTTAAATTTTTATATATATATATATATATATATATATATATATATATATATATATATATATATAAACTAAATGAGCAACGTAGCATTTTTATTAATTTTTTTATAAAAAACTAAAACTTGTTATTACTTGTAAAGAGTTAAACATTCATTTTCAATCTCTTAGAATTGTTACTTATATTCATTGTATTGTTACATAATCATCTCCCTTACATATACTAAGTTACTTATATAAGTCCATAATCATCTCCCTTACATAATCCAAGTTACAACATTTTCTTAGTATATTTGATACCACTCTATTTATCTATGTCTGTATAGAATTGTGCATTTGAGCACTCTTGTGTTTTTAGTTTGCATGATTATAGGAAACTTCATTGTTCATCAATGTATCATTGAATGTTCATGTTTTATTGTTCATCTACTTAATTGTTTAATTGCATACATCAATACACTATGTATTGTAGTTTAATTATAGTACATCCAATGTTTTTTGTCAATAATAAATTCACATGCTTTTAGAATTTATAGTCGACTTCTTATCTTCCACGAATTGATTGTTGCTTCAGGTATTGATCCTAGCACAACAAGCTTATCCCTTGACATAGGGATGACTAAATCCATGGGACACTTCTCACACTACAAAAATGCAAATGATATTCGAAATCACCTTCTCTTCATATTTACTCTAAACAAGTTATTAATATAAAGAAAAAGAAAGAGATGTATATATGTGTAAGAGAAAAAATAAAAATCACATAATTCATCATCCCTCATGGGAAACATCTTCCCCCACATGTGCATATGCACATGATTCATCGCCTAAGAGGGAGGCGGTCAAATGTCGATTGAGTGACCATAAACCTCTCAAAAAATAAATTAAATATATATGAAACAAACAAAAAGACAATCCTCCCATCAAACACAACACAACAACAATCCAAAGAAAAATAAAATTGTAGCGAAAAAATGGTATACCACCTAATCAATTTGGGCCTATGATCTAAACTACATAGTGCATCAAAGGGAAACTAGTGTGTTTCCCATCAAAGTTATAATGTGCATGTGTCATGACCATAATGAACTAGGAAACTAGGCACCTAAACTCCTATGCACTAAATGCATGTAAAACAACTAGGCATCAACAACCTGGAAGTCACTAGGGTCAGTGATTTCTACACTAACATATCTCTATATATATGCCAACTAACTCTCTCTCGCAATTCTAAGGGGAAGATTAGAGAATTGGAGAAAATCATCCCCTCTCTTAGATAGCCTAGTATTGAAATAAATATCCTCCTTTATGGGTTGGTATCTCAAATCATGATTGACCTTGAATGCCTAACTAGAATGATCCTAGTGATGGATCAACTACATCAACAAGCATGTGCTCCCCTTGAGAGATGTAACCTCCTCATAAAACTTAAGAAGGATATCATTCCTCAAAAGGACACATGTTTGTGCTATAATAAGAAAGGGTACATATTTGTCTCCCTCTTTCGAGCCTCCCACTCATGTATGAAGTTGTATGAGTTGACTTGCTACTACCGATGATGTTGTCATCATTGTCTCTAATTCACATACAAATTTCATTAGTCATGCACACATACACAACAGAAAAAAATCTATACTAAATTACCATTTTTAATATTAGTTAAAAAATGAAATTAATTTTTTTGAAAAAAAATTGTGTAAAACACTCTAGTGTGCCTTGAAAATAGAGACTTGTTATCAACAATGTGTGGTAATAAACAAGGCATCTGAATTAGTGTTCCTAATCAAAACTTAATTCACTAGGAAAGTGAATAATATTTTTATTATTATTATCAGTAATTAGTGTGCCACATGTACAAGGGAACCAACACTGCTACAATGTGCCTTGTATGCTCCAGTGCATTGCCAATGACACATCTATACATTTTGAAATGCAATACCAATATGGGAAATTTTTATTTTATACCTAGGATTAGCGATGCACTTATGGTGTGAGAGAGCACTAGTAACAGTGCTTCCTTAAATCCACAAGAGCACAGACAAAAGTGGGAAATTTAGAATGCGCTCACTTGTGTGCTTACAATACATTGGTGCACCTCCATTGGTGCCTCTTAGTTTAATATCATGCACTGATAAAGTATGGGAATTATATTTATTATGTGGCTTCAACAATGTGTTTGTGATCTATAAGAGCACTAGTAATGATGCCATTATATTTACAAACACAACAATAAGTGTGGGAAAATGTGTTATTTAAACTTGGCTTGATGTTGCACTTGGTATGTATAGAGGCACTACAAGTAATGCCTCCATACAATTCCTAGAGAAATTATGAGCCTAAGAAAATTTTATCTATAAAAATCACTCAACAATGATCGTATAACACAAAGAAGCACCATGTATTGTGTCTCTTAATATTATAAAGAGAACCAAAACAAAGTGGAATTTTCAATTTTGTGTGTTTTACCAAGGTACTATGCGTCAATCGATGCACCACACAATCTAGTGTGAGAAGAATGGCTTGAACACACTACACATAAAAAAAAAGGAAAATTTAAGCCAAAATCTAAATTTTAATCCACTAAAATTGTAAATGAGTAGATTAAAAACAATTGACGCGGTCTCTTCCCTATCGAGGAGGCGTGGTTTCCATAGAGATAAAAAATGAAAATATGATATCAGTTTGAAAAACTCAAAAACAAACCAAATCCACTAGCAAAGAAAAGGACTCCAGGAATCTAGCAACACAGTGGCACTGACAATGGGGTGATCATACAAGGATGGTGAGCATTAGTGCTTGTATGGTTGAAAGCACTTAAGGAAATGTAAAAATGAAATTATGGTTTGGTAATATGTTTTTCAAACTTTATCCTACTTCAATGCACCCGACAGTAGGAAACACCAATGTGCACAAATGTTCCAAGAATGTCGTTAGGTTTTAAAAACAAATATAGATCATTGCACCATTTCTTGGGGAACACTAGTTCATGTATGTAATGACCCCTCTGTTACGACAACAAATGGCGATGTACTAAGGTAAATATTTTTTTTATTGCATTAGGAAATTAAAATTGTCACAACATAATTAATAGCAACACTATCGACACATCATCCAAATTAGTGACGACACGAAATCAAGCATTAATATAATTAATAGCTGCACATAATCAATGCATTAACATAATTAGTAATGATACATAATCAACACATCATCACATTAGATAACAACACATAATCGACAAGTATCATAAAAATAGTGATGCAAGATCAACTCATCACGATCAACTAAAAACATCATTACTTTTATTCAATCAACTCATCACATAAATATAACATAAAGAAATTGTAAATGTGTTGAACCTGCACAGAATAGATCTAGCTAGAAAATACTACACACATTTGYAGAGAGAAATTGAGAAAGAAGAAGAAGGAGAGAAAGAATGGAAGAATTCTCATTAATCGTATTCCACACTCAAAGAGTGAATAATTTACAATAGATATAGTATACATGAGTAACTAATGAGCCATAGTGGTGGTCTAGAGCGATATGGACACACACCAGCAGTTACGGGAGTAAATTTCCACCTAGTCTAGTCTCTCAAGCAGTTACAGGAGTGAACTGCCACCTAGTCTAAGTTAACTAGTATATTAGTCTTCAGTTAACTGACTGAAACAGAGTGAACTGAGGAGGAGATTAGGGAATCATGAGTAATGCGCTAGTCTGGTGATTATCCCAAGGAAAATGTGCATTAGTTGGTGATGATCCCAATGTTGCATGGTGATAATCCCAATGTAGCATCTAGAATCCACTCAACTGATCAAACTGAAGTGAAAATTGAAAAGAATATTCTCCCTAGAGGAATATTCTTCCTAAAATATA
>JZKD02S1294065.1:56397-78323 GCA_000966675.3 Picea glauca | reverse complement strand
TTTGTTGATTTTAAAACAATCATAACTTCACTTCCTAAACTTTGTTTCGGACAATTTCATTTTTTTGAAATTGGATATTTTCTCTAGAGGAATTCAAATATCCAATTTTAGTCTGCAAATTTTTCTCATAAAATATCAGAATTGAGTTTGATGTGGATGGCTCCCTTTTTGTCTCCTGAGATGCATGCATTGCACATGGAAAAGTGTTTGCATGTGACCCCTGAGATGCATTCCATATATCTTCCACATGAAATTCAAAAAACAAATATGAAATGGAGTAGACATCATCTTCAATTAATGGAATGGAAATTTGTGCAAATACTTTTCTAGAAGACTCTTCATAATAAGAGGCTTGATCTTCTGATGGCTTCTCTTCTGGCTCTATCTGTTCAACCTCCTGCATGAAATCTTCACAATATTATTTATTCCCAAATAGAACCTCCAATATGGTCCATAATTCATTTGGAGTTGATTCTTGTGAGTCATTATATACTTGATGGAGAATTTCAAGAGAAATAAACCAGAGGACACATCCTATGGCCATATCTTGTGTATTGAGAAAATCATTTTTCTCATCGGCAGAATCAGACTCTACTTCCATTGCCATAGTTATTTAGTACAAGCCTCTGCATCTGAGTAGAAGCGGAATTTTTGGCTTGCACTCCAAATAGTTATGAGGCGTGAGAAGTATTGCTGACGAATAATCCATCTTTTCTGCGTTCTTCAATCTTTAGTACCTACAAAAAATAATTTGGTGTATATTTTTCTTAGAAGTCTATCGGCTCTAATACCATGTAAATGTGTTGAACCTACACATAATATATCTAGCTAGAAAATACTATACACATTTGTAGAGAGAAATTGAGAAAGAAGAACAAGGAGAGAAAGAATGGAAGAATTCTCATTAACCGTATTCCACACTCAAAGAGTGAATAATTTACAATAGATATAGGATACATGAGTAACGAATGCGCCATGGTGGTGGTCTAAAGTGATCTGGACACACACCAGCAGTTATGGGAATAAACTACCACCTAATCTAGTCTCTCAGGCAATGACGAGAGTGAACTGCCACCTAGTCTGAGTTAACTAGTCTATCAGTCTTCAGTTAACTGATTGAAACAGAGTGAAATGAGGAGGAGATTAGGTAATCATGAGTAATGTGCTATTATGTTGATGATCCCAAGGAAAATGCGCATTACTTGATGATGATCCCAATGTAGCATCTAGACTCCACTCAAATGATCAAACTAAAGTGAAAACTAAATAGAATATTCTCCCTAGAGGAATATTCTTCTTAAAATATGGGAGACTGAATAATGACTAATAAACAAGGAAAACCCTTAGGAAAAATAAATCCTAGGTGTGTGTGAAGTAACTCCAACATAAACCACCCGCCCAACCTATCTTGCAAGGTTAGAACCTCCAAGACACATAAGAAACCCTCAAACCTAGGATTCATCTGATTGATTTTGACCACTTAAGGTCTGAGGGATGGTGACTGTTCTGAGGAACAAGGAGGTGTCTAAATCCCACTAATACAATCAAGCCGAAATCCAACTATATCAAACAATCAATATTAATTATCAAGTATTCATGGTGCGATAGAAAATCTACTTCCAAAAACATGCATCGATTTAATGGATGAAAATACCACCTAAGAAACATTCTAACAATAGTCCAACTACAATGACACATATCAATGTAACTGACACAATTACCATCTGGGAAGAAGTCCACCAATGGTCCAACTATAATAACATATATCAATTAATTGACGTCATTACCATCTATGAAGCATTCCACCAATGGTCCAACTATAATAGCATATATCAATTAATTCACGAAATACCATCTATAAAGCATTCCAACGATGGTCCAACTATGATAACATATATCAATTAATCGACGCAAATACCATATATGAAGCATTCCTACATGTACCTTAATAAGATGCTAAAACTTACTTAAGAATGCTTAAAATTCAACTACTAGATATACTTTCGATCATGAAATCTTGCAAGAAGATTAACTTCCTTTCTAAGCATAACATAAGTTTTTCAATACCCCTTTAAGCACCCTCTTCAACTATAAGAAGTCAATCCTAAGATCAATGCTAGGGAACTAAGTTGCATGCATAGCATTTAAGAGTTAAGAGAAGGCCCATCCTTATTAACCATGTACATGAAGAATTGCATTACTCTACCTATTAATTACACATTTAAGGAATCAAAGGAGATCCACTTCCTTTGAGCCATACCTAACAAAATAATTTCCTTCTTATAATACATGCCAAAAACTATTAAAGAGGTCACAACAATATAACAATAAGGCATAGCGCCAAATATCAAGTCAAGTAAAGGACTATAAATTGATCTCGTAAATAAATAACACATTGAAATTCCACAATCACAACCATTTATGGAATCAAAGGTTAACTCGTATTAACTTTTCCATTAAGGATTGACATGCTAGATGTCAACTTCATGCAAGGGAAATGAATGAGGAGTAACTTACCTCAAGTTTAATGTTATGGTGGACAAGAGAACAATTCGCTTAAAGTTAAGTTGCAAGGGATTGAAAGAGATCAATTCCAAACAAACATCAGAATCTCCCGAGGGAATGACGAGGATGGTTCCAATTTTTTTCCAAAAGACGTATTTCTTTTGGGAGAGGTCCACCAAACGTTGGCCAAGCTTCAATGATCACCAAAAGGGATATAGTTGGAAGAATAAGACAAGTCGGCCCTACCCAGTGAAGACACACATTTACAACACCTACCAGTTTGTATAAATAAAGGAAGTCGGCGCCTCATTATCTCACTCACGCATTCGTTGATCCATTGTGAAAGTTTGATAGATGCAGTTGGGAGAATAAGGAAGAGAGAGGCACGTTTATTAGTGTTGGATATTCTCTAGTGTTTTGGTTTATTATCTTGGCATTGTATTGGTTATCTATATTAAGGAATTTTTGTTGGGTTTTATCCCCCATGAGGGTTTCCCAAGATAAATATTGTGTATCTTGTGATTGTGTTTCTCTCAGTGATCCTACCTATGCTATGGTTATATAGTAAATTTAAAAGAAGCCTAATAATAGCTTAAACCTTAACATGGTATCAGATATAAACTAAAGAGAGCATATTTCACTGGATAAAGAAAAACATCATTGTTGCCATACAAGAAAATTAGGTCTTTTTGTTGAAGAGGAATATAAGCCTAAAAACCATCTAGAAAAGTGTGCCCTAGCCTACGGAACTCTTTGGCACCTTGAGCACACCACTTTAGTGGTCAGATACTCCAAAAATTCAAACCCTAGTTTTGACTAGTACTAGAAAACCAAAAGTACCAGAGAACCAGGAAACCAGAACTAGTACTAGAAGTACCAGTCCAGAATTCCGTTGGTCCAGTTTGAAGGAGAAAAATTTCAATTTTCTGAAATCTAAATGCACCAAGCTACTCTCCTCAGCCAAGTGCACCTCTTGGTAAGTTCAAAATTAAATTCTGAGCATTTTTAAGTTTTGGTTATTTTCCTAGCTCCAAGTAAAGATGCCTACAAGCACTAAGCTTGTTGTCAAGCTAGAAGGTGTGGAAAAATTTTGTGCCTAGAAGTATAGGATTGCACTCATTCTTGAAGAGAATGACCTAGCAAGATTCATTAAAGAAGATGTACCATAACCTACCGATACTACACCTAAATAAAACACCAAAATGACATAGTTAGGGCCAAAAGAATCATTGCAGAATCTATCAAAGATCACTTGATTCCTCAAGTGGATTCAAATAAGACTCGAAAAGAAATGTTTGATTCCCTAACTAGGATGTATGAAGGAAAGAACATTAACTGGAAGATGAATCTAAGAACTAAACTCAAAATTACAAGGATACATAAAGGAGAAACAGTTCAAGAGTATTTCTCTAGAATATCAAAATCCATGGAACAACTAGAAGAAATTGGTGATACAGAGAAGTAGTACTATCAATAGATGAAGATCAAGCCCTGACTGCTCATACTAAAGGAGGAAGGAAGAGCTCTTACTTCCAGAAATAAACTCATCAACATAAGGAGTCTCAACCCCAAAACAAATTCATACATAAATAATCTCACCCTTCAAGAAGATTCCAGAAGTTTCAGAAAGGTCAAAGAAGAGAAAAAGATTTTTCATCCTACCAATGTTACCATTGTGACAAGATGGGACATATTTCTAAGAATTTCCCATCTAGAAGAGAAGAATACAAGAAGAGAAACAAGAGGCACCATGCCCACACAGTTGAAGATGAAGATCCACCCACAAAGATGACAAAAGAACAGATTGAAGACTATGTCTTAATCTCTGGCCTCTCAGGATCAGTGTCACATGGTGAGTACACTTGGCTCATAGATAGTGGTGCTTCCAAGCACATGACAGGTCAAAGATACATTCTCTCTTGCCTTACAGAAAATAACTTTCCCCAAAAATTTACACTTGGAGAAAATTATCAATACCCTATCAAAGGAGTAGGAGAATCAAATTACAAACTTGATTCAGGAACCCCAATGAAGATGAAGTATGTACTATATGTACCAAGTTTGAAAAGTAAATTACTTTCTATCTTAGCTTTAGATAAGAAAGGCTTCAGAGTTTCTTTCATAGATGGAGAAGTTCTTATGTGGCCCAAAGGAAAAATCATGGAAGAAGCAATTTCTCTTGGAAAAGAAGAAGGTGGCTTGTATAAGATAAAAGGTCACTTAGAAGCAGCCTTGAATCATTCCATTGAGAATCCCTATGAACTTTGGCATAGAATACTATCTCATATTAACTATAAGGCATCGCCATATGTAATCAAGGCAGTCACAGGTCTACCGAAATTCAAGGTTGACCATGAAGGTGTGTGCAACGGATGTGCACAAGGAAAGAACATCAAGAACCCTTTCCCAAAGAGAGACAGTGAAGTAGAAGGAGTCCTAGAGCTCATTCACTCACATGTATGTGGCCTAATTCCATCAACCTCCATCAGTGGATATGTATACTATGTATCGTTTATTGATGAATATTCTTGCAAAAACTGGGTTTACTTTTTGAAATCAAAAGATGAAATGTTTGGTAAATTCAAGGACTTCAAAGCCTTGATATAGAATCTCTTTGAAAGAAAGATCAAGATACTCATGTCAGATAATGGAGGAGAATACACCTAAAAAGAGTTTGTAAAATTTTGTAAATATTTTGGGATCAATAGGGATCTCACCACTCCCTACAATCCTCAACAAAATGGTGTAGCAGAAAGAAAGAACGGAACTATAATGGAAGTAGTGAATACTATGATCCATGATCAAGATATTCCAATGCACTTATGGGTAGAAGCAGCAAGAACAATAGTGTATGTATAGAACAAATTGTCCCATAGTGCACTTGGGTTCAATACCCCTGAAGAGATGTTCACCAGAAATAAGCCATAAGTAATCCATCTCAAAATATTTGGTTTTCCCATATTTGTACATGTTCCGAAAGAGAAGAGAACCAAGATGGACCCTTCAGAAAAGAAGGGAATATTTTTTGGATACTATAAGGTCTCCAAGGTCTTTGGAATATACATACCAGGTTACCCATCATATTGATATCAGTAGATATGTAACCTTTGATGAAGATGCATCACTCAATAAATCAAGAAGATGTCAGCTTGAAGAAGTATATGGAGAAGAACCTGTGGCTCCAAAAGTTGCAGAACCAGTGAGGGAAGTCATAACTTCCCATGATGAGGAGATTCTAGAAGATCATGACATAATGGAATCTCAAGAACCTCCCAAGATGACGATATCCCACAAGAGAAATCCATCCTAGGGAAGGGAACTTATTCAATATGAACAGAAGTATGGTGCCCCCGAAGGAACCATGAGACAAGTCAAGAAACCCAAGACATTCTCCAGTTATATGGATTTGATGTGTGATCTCTTAGAGAAGGAGCCTAATTTCTTTGAATAATCCATTCAGAAGAAAGAATGGGCATATTCCATGACAGAAGAATACTAATCCATTATAAAGAATGATGTATGGGAAATAGTTCCCAGACCAAAGAGAAAGGATGTGGTATCTTCCAAACGGCTATACAAGATAAAACATGTTGTTGATGGAAGTATTGAGAAATATAAAGAAAGGTTTGTTGCTCCTAGATTTTCTCAAAAGGAAGGCATTGACTATGAAGAGACGTTCGCTCTTGTAGCTAGATAAACTTCAATTAGAACCATCATAGCCCTTGCAGCTAAGATGAAATGGAAGTTACACCAGATGGACGTGAAAACAACTTTTTAAAATGATGTCATAGAAGAGGAAGTGTATATATAACAACCTCAAGGGTTTGAATTTGAAGACAGAAAGACTCATGTATGCAGATTGAATAAGGCTATGTACGGATTGAAACAAGCTCCTAGAGATTGGTATGGAATAATTGAAGATTTCCTGATGAGCTTGGTCGTTACCAAGAGTAAAGAAGATTCTAACCTTTACTTCAAGGTTTTGAATGATGAGCCTATTATATTGTTGTTGTATGTGGATGGATTATTTCTAACTGGAGAAGAAAATCTCATCATTGAGCTTAAGAAGAATATCACTGCAAAATTTGAGATGAAAGACCTTGTATTAATGCACTATTTCTTAGGTCTTGAGGTATGGCAGAGCCCAGAGAAGATCTTCCTTAACCAAGGGAAGTATGCAGTTGAAATATTGAAGAGGTTTGATATGTTGGAGTGAAAAACAATGAATACACCCATGGAAACAAAGTTGAATCTCTTGGTTGACACTTCGTTAGAATTTATTGATGCTACGTTATACAAACAGATCATTGGATCGTTGATGTATCTGAAAAACACTAGGCCAGATATATTTTTTGTTGTGAACACCTTGAGTCAATTTATGGTAGAGCCCAGACATGTTCACCTGGTTGATGCAAAACATGTGATGAGGCACCTTAAAGGTACATTAGATTTTGGTCTCATTTATAATGGAGATCATGACTTCAGACTGAGTGGTTATACCGATTCATATTGGGTTGGAAGTGTCTCTGACCGAAAGAGCACTTTAGGATGTTTTTTTAGTCTAGGTTCATCCATGATCTCATGGAAGAGTAGGAATAAATCAAGCATTGCTCTCAGCACGAAAGAAGAACAATACATTGTTGCATGTTCCACTAGTTGTGAATCCATATGGATTCGGAAGTTGTTGACAAGTCTATTCGATCTAGAGATGGAAGCAACCATGATTCTATGTGATAACTAGAGTTGTATAAAGATGAAAGAGAACCATGTGTTCCATGACAAGTCAAAATACATAGAAATATGATATCATTGCATCCCTGATATGGTGCATAAAGGAGCCATAAAGCTCCAATATGTTAGCATGGATGAACAGGTTGCAAATGTGTTGACCAAGCCTCTATCTCGTGTAAAGTTTGAGCACTTTCGAGATAAGCTTGGTGTAGTATGAAAGGACCTCCCTCAAAAGGGGGAGTAGTGTTGATGCCAGCCTTGTGTTGAAGATTTCCATCTTCATGCTCATGTTGTTGTGATGCTAGCCTTGTGCTGAATATTTCCAGCTTCGTGTTGATGTTGTTTTGATGCCAGCCTTGTGCTGAAGATTTCCAACTTTGTGCTTATGTTTTTGAGATGTCATCTTCATGCTGAAGATTTCCAGATTCCTGTTGATATTGTTGAGATGCCAACTTTGTGTTGAATATTTCCAGCCTAGTGTTGATGTTGATGATGCTCCAGCCTTCGTGTTGTGATTTTGTTGGTGTTGATGTTGTATCATTCTTGTGATGTTATTGATGATGATGATGTATTAGTGTTATACAAATCCATGTTGATGCAGATGATGATGATGCCATTCTAGCTCCTTGTTGTGGATGATGATATTGATGATAGAGAAAAAAATTCCATGATTTATAGATATGTCAAACAGTGTTCCAGATGTTATTGATGTTGATGCCCTCTCTCTCTCCTGATGATGTTATAGAATACCCTTCTTGTTAAGGGGAAGTGTTGAAATATTGTAACTGCAAAGAGTGTTCTATTTATTATTGAGTTATTATTCATTAGATCAATACCCTTTTGTGGATTGATCATGTTGGGCATTGTAATTTACCAAATCCCCTTTTGTGGATTGGTCAAACCCTAAATATAATATGCAAATTGAGAAGTCGACCCCCAGGCTAATTAAAGTGGTTATAACCACTAAGAAGACAAGTTGGCCCTACCCAGTGAAGAGACACCTTTCCAGAACCTACCAATTATAAATAAAGGAAGTCATCACCTCATTATCTCACTCACTCATTCGCTCATCCAGTGAGAAAGTTTGGTAGTTGCAGTTGGGAGAAGAAGGAAGAGAGAGGCGCATTGCTAAGTGTTGGATATTCTCTWGTGTTTTGGTTTATTGTCTTGGAATTGTATTGGCTATCTATATTAAGGAAGTTTTGTTGGGTTTTCTCCCCCATGAGGGTTTCCCAGGATAAATATTGTATATCTTGTGATTGTGTTTCTCTCAGTGATCCTACCTATGCTATAGTTATCTAGCAAATTGAAAAGAGACCTAATAATAGCTTAAAACTTAACAAAATCTATCATGGTAAAACACAGGGAAAAAGGACAGAGATCACAATCCCGAGTTACTCTGTCACACACCAGAAATTTAAAGGGATACGCCATCCATCCAACATCTAAATGAGGGTCGACAGAAGATAGATATGCAAAGCTAGAGGAATCTCAACAGCTCGTAGTGACCCAAGCACAATATCTAGTAACATTTCACTGCTAGGATGAAAGAAAAATGGGGGGTTTCGGAGCATTCATCATCATAGTTTGACCCCACAAAACCCTCCTATCAAAAATGAAGAGCGTTGGGCGCATAGAGAACAAATGATCCCAACTCAAATTTGGATCAAGGCGAGGTTCAAACAGTAGGTATAATGAAAGGAAAAATCGAATTGCATTCATTTAAAGGAAGGTGCCCATAAGCCTGAGATATGTCAATGGATTCGTCATGGTTGAGAAAGGAAAAGGGCGCACTAGGAAATCGAATTATGTCAAGGGAAAGAGAAAAGAGAAGGGCGCATTGATGCATGCCCAATCTCTGTCAATGGAAGAGGAATCGGGAAGGGTGTACTAGCGCAAAGAGGCCTTCGAAATTTTGTGTGGGTGTGTGTTTTTCCCAGTGGTGAATTGAACTGGCATGGGTGTGGAAGAACTAATGAAAAGAGGCTTTCAAAATTCTGCGTGGATGTGCATTTTTCATAGTGTAGCGATTGAACTGGAAAGAGTAGAATCAGTGCTTCTAGGAAATGGAAAATTATAAATCTAGACTGACCTAGAGATTCAATCCCAAATGGATTATCTATAACCTTTAAAGGGGACAAGAAAACTCATCGAGGCTTCTGAGGACTAAAAAAAATAATGCGCAATTCAAAACAGAGTCTCCACCAAAAAGTGAATGATCCACAGTTATCTAGAGTTGTGCATATCGGTATAATAGGTAATTTAGGTGGCATAAAAAGTGTGCATAAATTACTATAAGACTGGTCTATTCATAACAATAACATTTCAAGGAGTGATGAATGGTAGTTTAAATTCTCTGTGAAATCTTAACACAATATATAATTTCTAGATTAATGTTTAGATAGGAACATCTGGATCAATTGCCATAATAAGGATTTCGACAACCATGTATTATAAAGCAACAAAAACCGTTACAATACTGTATCCAAGGAGATTACTGTCTTTTTTTACCTTCAATTTCACAGAGTTTACCGCAAATTATAAAAACTTGATTATACAATTAAAATCCAAATGCAATTACAAATTCCATAAAATATCATAACCAACAATGAACATGGGCCTAGAGATTATCCTTGGCAACTAGTGTTCCTTCTGACCTCCCGCTTTCTAATCATTGAGACTTCACCAGTACCTCCCATCCAACACTTGGGGTACTCTTCTTCCCCCCTATCCCCCCAATATGCAAAGGGGCCACATACACACAACCAAAAATCCTCTAGCTCTCAGCTTTCCTCGCAAGGTAGAGCCACCAATCTCTCTCAAGTTGGGTATCCCAACTCTCACAAGTAAAACAAGTCAAAAATTATGTAGCATAACTTTACCCATAACCAGTGTGTCCCCCTCTTTCCCCCTAGACCATTTTATTTATAGGAGTTTCCTTAATGACACATCCCCACTTGCACAATTAATTTTCTTTTAATTAAATAAATTAGAATTATTTCCCTCTTACACTTGTCACCCTCTCCCCAAGTTGCACAAGTAATTACATGTTATAATTTAATTAAAAGTAAAATTCCCTCACCCTTCCTAAAAGAGCTCCTTAATTCGCTCCTAGTTGTCTCTTTATTCCCCATATTCCCATTTAATGATTGATGCCTTACTAAATCTAAGTTGAGTTAAAATAAGAGTCGTCTTCTATTTAGACTAGTGTTAACTAGACTCTAGATACCATCCTATGCGTACACGTATTCTTTTATGTTTTATTCCTTTCTTATCTTAAATTCCAATTTGGTATATTTTGCACACATGTGTATTATATTAATTCTTTAGACTTACTTCATATTTTTTTATTTCTTAAATTGATTTACCTCATTCATATTTTTTATTTAGTTAATAACTTCAGTTTACCCTCTTTAGAAAACTTAGACTTAAACTTAATAAAAAAAAAAATTAAAAGGCTTAGACTCTTATAGGGATTTATAGTTAACAAATTACCCATTATTTATTCATATCTGACAAGGTCTAAAGATTTTCAAGGCTTACCATTATTCTTCAAGGTTTTCTAGTCCACCTAGATTTCATCGACTCAAGTTTATTTAAGCGACGTGCCCTTCAAGACGCACTCTGTTCTCCAATGGTGCCACTCTCCTTTGACTGGTTTTGGTAGTTTTCCAACCCTTGGAGTCAACACTCCATTCGGGTGACCTTGTGAGAGACTAAGGGATTATAAGGAATAAGGACCCCGCCTTATTACACACCCCTTGGAAATATTCGTGAGGCACTGTCTCAGTCTGCCATCATGACATCGTGGACCTATCGAACTAAGTAATTGTTAACCTACAATTTGATCCATGACAGGAGTGATAGTAGGTTGTGACAAGGACACTGCCACACCTCTCCCTCAATATCTGGTCTATGTTCATGGCCCCCTTACTCCTTATGTGATTCGGATTAGCAAGCATTCGTCAGCCTGCATCCAAAAATGAAACATTGCCAATGATCCATATACAAAATCATACTATAATCGATCATATGTCACATATACATAATGAAATACTCAAACCAATACAATCCACTCCCTGACTCAATCAAGAGTCCAAGGAGGTCCATTGATGCCATCGATATCCACAGTATGTCAATTTTCATGCACACTTAGGGAAAACTCGTCAATAGCATCTGTCAATACATATATATCAAATAACATTAAATCATGACCATCAACTTCATCATAAAAATCCATAAGTGAAACAATAACCATGTACTATAATCAGATCACTTTCACGCAAGTGTCCTCAAATAATATGTTGATAACATGTGCTCGCAAGAGCGGGATGTTATATACACCCCCTCTTGTTTTAAACTTCATCCTAAAGTTGTACAGTATAAAATGCATAAATGAAAGTATATGAAAAGATCTATCTGTCTAATCTATAAAACAAATATGGAAACTAATGGTGCATATCATATGTGTCCTCCCAAGTAGCTGAGTGTGCACTATAATTGTCCCATTGGACCTTGACTTGATCGAATGTTCAATATCATAGTTATCGAATGCGATGGTCCAGAATGCAGATTGGCTCCACCGTGAGTGCACCCTCGTCTAACACTTGCAAAGAACTCATGTCAATCACATGTGTAGGATCACTAACATAATGTCTCAAAAAAGATACATGAAAAACATCGTGCATACGCCTCAAAGAATCAAGCAAGGCTAGTTGATAGGGAACGATTCCTTTCCTTTCCACAACTTTAAAAGGTCCCACAAACCTAGGAGAGAGTTTAACACCCTTTCCAAACTTGATCGAACTCTTGTGCGATCTCACCCACAAGAAAACTCAATCACCAACTTCATAATTGCGGTAAACGTGATGCGCATCAACATAACTCTTTTTATGATCTTATGCTTCTTTAATCCTTTGTATTATACTTTTCATTTGTTCTTTTGTTTATTGGATCACTTCTGGTCCTACCAGGGCCCTATCCTCAAGTCGATCCCATCTCAATGGCGTATGACACGGTCGCCCGTACAGAAATTCAAACGGTGCCATCATAATGATACTTTGATAGTTGTTGTTGTACACAAAATCTACCAGTGGAAAGAACTCCTCCCAATGTTTTTGTTGGTCCATTACATACATACGCAACATATCTTCCAAAATTTGGTTCGTTCTTTCTGTATGCCCGTCTGTCTCAGGGTGATATGTTGTACTAAATTTTAGTTCTGTCCCCAAAGCCTCTTGTAAATTGGTCCAAATTTTTTTTGTAAACATCGATCCTCTATCGGATATGATCCTTTTTGGCACTCCATGCAATCTCACAAATAAAAACTCTATCTATGTCTGGCGCCTAATACATCATATGCATAACAATAAAATATGCACTCTTCATCAGAGTGTCAACTACCACTAAAATCGAGTCATGTCTCCTTATCGTTAGTGCCAATCCAACTATAAATTCCATCGAAATGACCTCCCATTTTGATTCTGGAATGACGTGGGGCTGTAGTAATCATGTCGGATGTCTATGTTCAGTTTTCACTCACTGACATTCCAGACATCGCACCACGTAACTAACTATGTTTGCTTTCATTTCTTTCTAGAAGAATAAAGGCTTAAGGTCAACCTTCATCTTTGTGACTACCGGATGATCCATGTATACTGCTCTATGAGCTTCACTTAAGATCAAATTTCTCAATTCGTCATTAGGCAGTACGTAAATCTTGTTTTTATACCTCATCAGTTTGTCATTATCCAATGTATAATCTTCAAACTTTGGTACCATCATGGTGTCTTGTCCGATATTTTCCTTAAATTCTTTGTACCAATAATCGTCGATCTATATAGCTACAATATTTTCTCAAAGATTTGTCTAAGGAGGTATCACCAAGAATACGCGCGGTCTCTGACTCAACACATCGGCCACTCTGTTTATCATACCCTTTATGTAAGAAATTTTTAATTCGTATTCGCTAAATAGTTCTGACCAATGCCTATGTCGTGTGTTCAGGTCACTCTACGTAAATATGTGTTTCAATCCACAATGATCTGTCTTTAATACAAATTTTCGTCCAATCAGATAATGTCTCCATACTCTCAAGGCATATACAATTGCCAATAACTCCAAATCATGCATTGCACAGTTCTCATCATGCTTTCTTAATTTCCTTGAGATGTAAGAAACCACTCAACTGTCTTGCATCAATACTCCACCTAAACCTTCCTTGGATGCATCCGTGCACACCAAGAATTCCTTTCCCATGTTAGGGACGCTCAGTATCAATGTTGTCGTCAACAACTCCTTGAGCCTTTGAAATTCTTCTACACATTTCTCGCTCCTTAAAAACTTATTGTTTTTATTTTGCAATTCCATGATCAGATTTGCTATCTTTGAAAAACCTTCGACGAACCGTTGGTAATATCCTACTAAGCCCATAAAGTTACGTACTTATTACACCTTTTTCGATGCATTCCATTCCATAATATATTATACTTTCGTTGGATCCACAACTATACCTTCACCGGATATAACGTGCCCCAAGTAATGAATCTTCGATTGGTAAAAAGAATGTTTTGTCAGTTTACCGTATAATTTTTTTTCTCGTAAACATTGTAGTACTAATCTTAAGTGTTCATCATGTTCTTATGTCATCCGATAATATATCAGTATGTCATCAATTAATACTTGAACAAACATGTCCAAGTATTCACGGAGCACCCCATTCATCAAACTCATGAATACCCCCGGGGCGTTTGTCAGTCAAAATGGTAAAACGATAAACTCATAGTGTATGAACCTCTTCTTGAATGTGGTCTTAGGAATATATTCCTCTTTAATTTGTAACTAGTGATATCTTGATCTCAAGACGATCTTTGAAAACATCGTCGCACCTTTAATTTGATTAAACAAATCGTCTATTCTAGGGAACGGATACTGTTACTTGATCGTCGCCTTGTTCAATTGATGATAGTCAATACAAAGTCTCCATGACCCATCCTTATTTCTTATGAAAATAATAGGCACACCCCAATGTGACACAATTGGACGTATAAATCCCAGGTCCAACAACTCCTTCATTCTCATTTTCAACTCCTGTAACTCAGGTGTTGAGATCTGGTAAGGTGTTCTTGCTATCGGTTCAGTTCTAGGTTTCAAGTCGATTGTAAACTCCAACTCTCTTTTGAGAGGCAAACCCGGTAACTCTTTTGTAAACATGCCATCAAACTCTCGTACTACCAGAAGGTTTTCTAATCCTTTGGCCTCACCCCTTTCATTTAGCGCTAATATTGCATATAAATAACATCCCTTGCGCATGCTCTTCTGTAGCTGTAAGGAAGAAATGAACCTCAGGGACACTCCTTGGTTTCATCCTACAATCACTCTTCTCTGTCACAGATCATCGGTCAAACTTAACCATTTCGTCTTACATTTGAGTATCGCATCATGCGATTCCAACCAGTCCATACCAATCACTATGTCATAAGATCCTAATATCATGACATATAGGTTGGCCTTCGTTACAAAATATCCCAAGTTAATGAGACAGTCTGTAACATTTCCTCCAACCTTATGTTTGGCACCCGAAGCCATTTCTATGTATCTAAACGCGTCTTGCTTGAATGCATTTACCTTAATTCTTTTTAGCATTGAACTAGAAATAAATATCTATGTAGCACCTGGATCTATCAAAAGACTAAAAGTCTAGTCGGCGATTATTCCTGACATCTCGAACACAGTGGACTGGTGCTCGGCCTGGGTTGTTCACCGCTGCATGAATCCTATGGGCCTTTCCCATATCTCCAACTAGAACGTGTCCTGCTAACCCGACCAATCTAGCCTTCTCAACCGGACGGTCTCACTGGTAATGTGGCTCTCCACATGTCCAACATTCAGTCTTTGGTCCAGTACTCCTGGTCCCCGAAGTAGAAGTTGTTGGCCTACCAGCCTGAGATATTGGTCTCTTCTGCTTAATAGGCCTAAACAACTACAAATATGGGAGACTTTGTTGCTGATGCGGTGGTCCTATGTAGGGATTCCTCTATTGAGGATTCGGTCATCATGGTGTCATGAACATGGATCCTCTCGATGTATCTCGATACCCTGATGTTTGTCTGGTTGGTGTTTGATGTTGTTTTGCACCTCATGTCGTATGTCTAGTCGATCTTGCAGGAGTCCTACCCTGACCCCCATTGGTCAACTCTTCCTTAGCTATGAGGGCCTTCTGGACTACATCATGCAACATTTGAGGCATTAGTATCCTCACCTTCGCACAAATTTTTAAGTTAAGTCTGAACACAAACTTGTTGACCTTCATCTTCTCCATGTTCAAGTGTGGAGCATACCTAATAAAATCCATTAATCGGGCATCATACGACCACCCTATTGTAAGGTGTTGAACTCATTGAGTTGGCGCTCAATGAATTCCTCTGACAAATATCTCTCCTGGAACCGTTCCTTAAACGGTTCCCATGACACGTCTTCGATGACCATGTTCAGTTGAGGTAGGAGCATCTTCCACCATGGAAGAGCACTCCCCTTCAGCTGAAAGATCGCCATGCAGACCTTCATGTTGTAGGTGTAGTAAATGTAACGCCCCCTCCATTATGACTAGGAAAGCAAATCATAAAAGGTAAAAAAAAATTAAATCATTAGGAAATTAATGTCAACACATAATTCATAGCAATGCCTAATCAATGACATCATAATTAAAAGCATTGCAAGTGACTCATCGTCATAATCCATAATGATGCAACCAATGCATCAATCATAATTAGTAACAACTCATAATTAACACATCATCGCATTATATAATGACACAAAATCAACAAGTATCATAAATGGCAACGCAAGATCAAATCATCACATAAGGATAACACAGAGAAACTACTCGCCCAACCTCCCTTGCAAGGTTAGGAACTCCAAGACACATAAGAAACACTCAAGCCTAGGATTCATCCAATTGATTTTGACCATTTAAGGCCTCAGGGCTAGCGACTGTTCTAAGGAACAAGGAGGTGTCTACATCCCACTAATACAATCAAGTCCAAACCAACTAGCTAAATCAACAACATCAACGATAATCAATGGCGCAATAGTGTTCTAGAGAATTTAATTACTAAATCAATCATACAACAACATAAGTTAAAACTTAAGGCGCAATGTAATCAACTTTATTTTATTTTCAAGGTACAAAAGAAGACATCTACTTTACTTCAAGGCGCGTGATTAATCAATTATTGAATTCAACCATAAATCAACATTATTTCCAAGGTGCGTGCATGATCTAAATATTGAATTAAGCATAAATCAACATCATTACAATGCGCACAATTAATCTAAGCACTTAGGAAATNCTATATGTCCGTCTGTCTCAGGGTGATATGTTGTACTAAATTTTAGTTCTGTCCCCAAAGCCTCTTGTAAATTGGTCCAAAAATGTTTTGTAAACACCGATCCTCTATCGGATATGATCCTTTTTGGCACTCCATGCAATCTCACAAATAAAAACTCTAGCTATGTCTGGCGCCTAATACATCATATGCATAACAATAAAATATGCACTCTTCATCAGAGTGTCAACTACCACTAAAATCGAGTCATGTCTCCTTATCGTTAGTGGCAATCCAACTATAAATTCCATCAAAATGACCTCCCATTTTGATTCTGGAATGACGTGGGGCTATAGTAATCATGTCGGATGTCTATGTTTAGCTTTCACTCACTGACGTTCCAGACATCGCACCACGTAACTAACTATGTTTTCTTTCATTTCTTTCTAGAAGAATAAAGGCTTAAGGTCAACCTTCATCTTTGTGACTCCCGAATGAGCCATGTATACTGCTCTATGAGCTTCACTTAAGATCAAATTTCTCAATTTGTCATTAGGCAGTACGTAAATCTTGTTTTTATACCTCGTCAGTTTTTCATTATCCAATGTATAATCTTCAAACTTTGGTACCATCATGGTGTCTTGTCCGATATTTTCCTTAAATTCTTTGTACCAATAATCATCGATCTATATAGCTAGAATATTTTCTCAAAGATTTTTCTAAGGAGGTATCACCAAGAATACGCGCGGTCTCTGACTCAACACATCGTCCACTCTGTTTATCATACCCTTTATGTAAGAAATTTTTAATTCGTATTCGCTAAATAGTTCTGACCAATGCCTATGTCGTGTGTTCAGGTCACTCTACGTAAATATGTGTTTCAATCCACAATGATCTGTCTTTAATACAAATTTTCGTCCAATCAGATAATGTCTCCATACTCTCAAGGCATATACAATTGCCAATAACTCCAAATCATGCATTGCACAGTTCTCATCATGCTTTCTTAATTTCCTTGAGATGTAAGAAACCACTCAACTGTCTTGCATCAATACTCCACCTAAACCTTCCTTGGATGCATCCGTGCACACCAAGAATTCCTTTCCCATGTTAGGGACGCTCAGTATCAATGTTGTCGTCAACAACTCCTTGAGCCTTTGAAATTCTTCTACACATTTCTCGCTCCTTAAAAACTTATTGTTTTTATTTTGCAATTCCATGATCAGATTTGCTATCTTTGAAAAACCTTCGACGAACCGTTGGTAATATCCTACTAAGCCCATAAAGTTACGTACTTATTACACCTTTTTCGATGCATTCCATTCCATAATATATTATACTTTCGTTGGATCCACAACTATACCTTCACCGGATATAACGTGCCCCAAGTAATGAATCTTCGATTGGTAAAAAGAATGTTTTGTCAGTTTACCGTATAATTTTTTTTCTCGTAAACATTGTAGTACTAATCTTAAGTGTTCATCATGTTCTTATGTCATCCGATAATATATCAGTATGTCATCAATTAATACTTGAACAAACATGTCCAAGTATTCACGGAGCACCCCATTCATCAAACTCATGAATACCCCCGGGGCGTTTGTCAGTCAAAATGGTAAAACGATAAACTCATAGTGTATGAACCTCTTCTTGAATGTGGTCTTAGGAATATATTCCTCTTTAATTTGTAACTAGTGATATCTTGATCTCAAGACGATCTTTGAAAACATCGTCGCACCTTTAATTTGATTAAACAAATCGTCTATTCTAGGGAACGGATACTGTTACTTGATCGTCGCCTTGTTCAATTGATGATAGTCAATACAAAGTCTCCATGACCCATCCTTATTTCTTATGAAAATAATAGGCACACCCCAATGTGACACAATTGGACGTATAAATCCCAGGTCCAACAACTCCTTCATTCTCATTTTCAACTCCTGTAACTCAGGTGTTGAGATCTGGTAAGGTGTTCTTGCTATCGGTTCAGTTCTAGGTTTCAAGTCGATTGTAAACTCCAACTCTCTTTTGAGAGGCAAACCCGGTAACTCTTTTGTAAACATGCCATCAAACTCTCGTACTACCAGAAGGTTTTCTAATCCTTTGGCCTCACCCCTTTCATTTAGCGCTAATATTGCATATAAATAACATCCCTTGCGCATGCTCTTCTGTAGCTGTAAGGAAGAAATGAACCTCAGGGACACTCCTTGGTTTCATCCTACAATCACTCTTCTCTGTCACAGATCATCGGTCAAACTTAACCATTTCGTCTTACATTTGAGTATCGCATCATGCGATTCCAACCAGTCCATACCAATCACTATGTCATAAGATCCTAATATCATGACATATAGGTTGGCCTTCGTTACAAAATATCCCAAGTTAATGAGACAGTCTGTAACATTTCCTCCAACCTTATGTTTGGCACCCGAAGCCATTTCTATGTATCTAAACGCGTCTTGCTTGAATGCATTTACCTTAATTCTTTTTAGCATTGAACTAGAAATAAATATCTATGTAGCACCTGGATCTATCAAAAGACTAAAAGTCTAGTCGGCGATTATTCCTGACATCTCGAACACAGTGGACTGGTGCTCGGCCTGGGTTGTTCACCGCTGCATGAATCCTATGGGCCTTTCCCATATCTCCAACTAGAACGTGTCCTGCTAACCCGACCAATCTAGCCTTCTCAACCGGACGGTCTCACTGGTAATGTGGCTCTCCACATGTCCAACATTCAGTCTTTGGTCCAGTACTCCTGGTCCCCGAAGTAGAAGTTGTTGGCCTACCAGCCTGAGATATTGGTCTCTTCTGCTTAATAGGCCTAAACAACTACAAATATGGGAGACTTTGTTGCTGATGCGGTGGTCCTATGTAGGGATTCCTCTATTGAGGATTCGGTCATCATGGTGTCATGAACATGGATCCTCTCGATGTATCTCGATACCCTGATGTTTGTCTGGTTGGTGTTTGATGTTGTTTTGCACCTCATGTCGTATGTCTAGTCGATCTTGCAGGAGTCCTACCCTGACCCCCATTGGTCAACTCTTCCTTAGCTATGAGGGCCTTCTGGACTACATCATGCAACATTTGAGGCATTAGTATCCTCACCTTCGCACAAATTTTTAAGTTAAGTCTGAACACAAACTTGTTGACCTTCATCTTCTCCATGTTCAAGTGTGGAGCATACCTAATAAAATCCATTAATCGGGCATCATACGACCACCCTATTGTAAGGTGTTGAACTCATTGAGTTGGCGCTCAATGAATTCCTCTGACAAATATCTCTCCTGGAACCGTTCCTTAAACGGTTCCCATGACACGTCTTCGATGACCATGTTCAGTTGAGGTAGGAGCATCTTCCACCATGGAAGAGCACTCCCCTTCAGCTGAAAGATCGCCATGCAGACCTTCATGTTGTAGGTGTAGTAAATGTAACGCCCCCTCCATTATGACTAGGAAAGCAAATCATAAAAGGTAAAAAAAAATTAAATCATTAGGAAATTAATGTCAACACATAATTCATAGCAATGCCTAATCAATGACATCATAATTAAAAGCATTGCAAGTGACTCATCGTCATAATCCATAATGATGCAACCAATGCATCAATCATAATTAGTAACAACTCATAATTAACACATCATCGCATTATATAATGACACAAAATCAACAAGTATCATAAATGGCAACGCAAGATCAAATCATCACATAAGGATAACACAGAGAAACTACTCGCCCAACCTCCCTTGCAAGGTTAGGAACTCCAAGACACATAAGAAACACTCAAGCCTAGGATTCATCCAATTGATTTTGACCATTTAAGGCCTCAGGGCTAGCGACTGTTCTAAGGAACAAGGAGGTGTCTACATCCCACTAATACAATCAAGTCCAAACCAACTAGCTAAATCAACAACATCAACGATAATCAATGGCGCAATAGTGTTCTAGAGAATTTAATTACTAAATCAATCATACAACAACATAAGTTAAAACTTAAGGCGCAATGTAATCAACTTTATTTTATTTTCAAGGTACAAAAGAAGACATCTACTTTACTTCAAGGCGCGTGATTAATCAATTATTGAATTCAACCATAAATCAACATTATTTCCAAGGTGCGTGCATGATCTAAATATTGAATTAAGCATAAATCAACATCATTACAATGCGCACAATTAATCTAAGCACTTAGGAAATCATACATCAACATTGCTACAATGTGCGCGAGTATTCTAAAGTGTAATCATTTATGCAACATGATTAGTCCATAGCGCAAAGCAATCTAATTACTTAATCATCAACATCATCCATGGAGCAAGGCAAATCAAATGTTCAATCATTTATACATTAACATTTTTAGTGTCGCAAGAAGTAAACTACACACATGACCATTCATACATCACTTTTCTATCATGGTGTAAAATAATTATCAATTAAATTTAAGTCGCAAAAGAAGTCTAATCTATTAAATTTAGGGTGCAAAGGAATAATTACAAAGCAATCACATGTCAAATTTATTCCAGGCACGCAAGTAAATTTAATTACTAATTTAATCATGCATCACCTTTATTTCAAGGTGCCCAGAGATCCACCAATTTATTTTCATAAAATTGCAAACCATAAGTAAATCAACTGTCTATCTTAAAGGTGATATAACTAGGTTAACATTATGAGGGTTCCAACAATATTACCAACTTAACGAGAACTTTGTTGAATTCTCATTTTTTCAAGGGTCACATTTTTTACCTTGTTTTCAAAAATGGTACTACCGGTAGCACCCCCCTCCCTTTTTAGGTGGTACTCTGATATTTTAAATTTTTTGATCCATAATATTTCCACGACATTTTTTTTAAATGGTTATTTTTCATCTATTTTCAATTTTTTAAAATTTTGTTTTTTCAACTATGCTTTTAGTCATTGTTCCATACTTCTTTCAATCTTAAAAAAAAAATTTACCATTTAATTTTTTGAAATTAAGATTTTTCTTATAATTGTGTCTCCTTAATTAATTTATAGTTCCATACTTTTAAAATATAGTGGAAAACATCATTTTTAACAAATTGTTTACCTTCACTTCAAGATATATAAAAAATAATTGTAATTAAATAACACTATTTTTTAATATTTAAAAAAATATATATAATTTTATTTTATTTTTATAAATCAAAAACTAAGGAAAAGAAAAAATTGAAATTCATAAAAGAAAATTAAAAAATTTAAAAGTAAATTTATATCAAAAAAAAATTAAAGAAAAACTTAAAAAACTAAAGAGCTAAAAAAACAAAAACAAAAAAAATTATATATAAAAACTAATAAAAATGACAAAAATAAATAAATAAACAATGAAATTTATGAACAAAA
>JZKD02S1294065.1:24012-46363 GCA_000966675.3 Picea glauca | reverse complement strand
TTTAATTAGTGATAAATTATTAATCAAGTGTTTAATACAGTGGAAGGCGTAATGATCCCAAGTGTGAGGTTGAACTTGCTCCGATACCATATGTAACGGCCCCTCCATTACGACTAGGAAAGCGAAGCACAAAAGGTAATTTTTTTTATTAAAAAACATTAGGAAATTAACGTCAACACATAATTCATAGCAGCGCCTAATCAATGGCATCATAATTAAAAGCATTACAAGCAACTCATCGTCATAATCCATAACGACGCAACCAATGCATCAATCATAATTAGTAATGACTAATAATTAACACATCATCACATTAGATAATGACACAAAATCAACAAGTATCATAAATGGAAACGCAAGATCAACTCATCACATAAGGATAACAAAGAGAAACTACTCTCCCAACCTACCCTGCAAAGTTAGAACCTCCAAGACACATAAGCAACACTAAATCCCAGGACTCATCCGATTGATTTTGACCATTTGAGGTCTCATGGCTAGCGACTATTCTGAGGAATAAGGAGGTGTCTACATCCCACTAACACAATCAAGTCCAAACCAACTAGCTAAATCTACAACATCAATGATAATCAATGGTACAATAGTGTTCTTATAACCAATCACACATCACATAAAATTCAAGGCGCAAGAGAATTTAATTACAATATCAATCATACAACGACATAAGTTAAGGCGCAATGTAATCAACTTTATTTTATTTTCAAGGTGAAAAAGAAGACATCTACTTTACTTCAAGGTGTGTGATTAATCAATTATTGAATTCAACCATAAAACAACATTATTTCCAAGGTGTGTGTGTGATCTAAATACTGAATTAAACATAAATCAACATCATTACAATGCACGCAATTAATCTAAGCACTTAGAAAATCATATACCAACATTGTTACAATGCATGCGAGTATTCTAAAGCGTAATCATTTAGGCATCATCCTTAGTCCATAGTGAAAAGAAATCTAATTACTTAATCATCAACATCATCCATGGTGCAAGGGAAATCAAACACTCAATCATTTATACATTAACATTTTTAGTGTCGCAAGAAGTAAACTACACACATGACCATTCATACATCGCTTTTGTATCGTGGCGTAAAATAATTATCAATTAAATTTAAGGTGCAAAAAAAGTCTAATCTATTAAATTTAGGGCGCAAAGGAATAATTACAAAGCAATCACACATCAACTTTATTCAAGGCGTGCAAGTAAATTTAATTACTAATTTAATCATGCATCACCATTATTTCAAGGTGCCCAGAGATCCACCAATTTATTTTCATAAAATTGCAAACCATAAGTAAATCAATTGTATATCTTAAAGGTGATATAACTAGGTTAACATCATGAGGGTTCCAATGACCAATATAGAATTGTTATTAACCTAACATCATTACAAGGTTCCAATGAGTTGACTTACAAAGAAGTAAATTAATGCTCCAATTATGAAATGTTATCAAGTGAGGTCACATTAATGAGATGTTGAATCATGAAATGATTAGGTGGCTAATGTGAGTTCCATCTTTAGAATAGGAACTTAACCATAGGAATAATAGGTTCTACCACCATCCCTAGATGGGGTGATAGTGTGGGACAGATGGCATCCAGAGGAGGCGCGAAGCGGCTAGCATGGTGATGGCCATGTGACTAGAGCATGGCACACCATCCCGTCACCCCCATGCATTTAAACCTCGCTCACGATAGCCCAAACACCATTACTCCTGGTGCGCCTGGCCACATTTCTTTGTCCTTTCAATGGCACAGCAACATGAAGTCGTATTTACTCTGTGCATGCGTCTTCGCCTCCTTTCATTGCCTCGACGCCATGCCTCTTTCCAGTTTCATTCGCAGAGGCTCCCTCCCTTCGCTGAGTTTCCCTGCAACCTTCTTTACTTCCAGCTCCACCTCTAATACCCATGCTTCCTCCCTGAGCCTGCTTTCTCCCTCAGTGCTACCTGAATGCCAAGGCAAAAAGGAAAATCTAGGCGTGGCTCGGCCTGGCAGCCAATCCGACCACAGATGGTTCTCAGTCTATCGCCTGCACTATCCCCTAACTCACCTGCTTCCTCATCCTCACACTCCTATTTGTCACAGTCAAGATAAGAGCCTTGTGACCTCCCGGACCTCTCCTCCCCCTCCGCTTCTCGACTAGAATGGATGGACCTATCCAACAACACATTGGGTTTCCACCCAAGGCCCTCCTTTGATTTGGCCTTATCCTTGGTGTTGCCTCCTACAGTCCCACCAAATCCACCAGTGAGCGTACCCAGCCAGCAAGAGAAATCCTTCAGTCGGCCTCACCTGGGAGTGGTACCAATTCTCTAGGGATCACAACCAGGGCCACACTCCTTCTCCGACTCAGTACTAGACTCACAATTACTGGACAGCCTCACTATCCTGCAAGGTCTGGTCTTTCAGTTGCGACACGGCCTAGATGACCTTCCGTTTCGACTGGAAGTCTTGGATGGAAAGGCCTCTGCGCTCCTACAAATTCTCTCCACTCTGCAGGGGGTCTTCCATTCTTCAATGGGAACAGGAAAAGTTGCAGTGGAAGAAAACTAAGGCGACTTAGGGGGTGGCGTAGCATATTCTATAGGAGTTGGAGACGAAGATGCTTTGGGCTTGGCCATGCAAGTGGCCATGGATGAGGGCGTCACACCTATCGAAGAAGAAGTGCCTTGCAGTGACATCAATGTAGGTACAACCATGCATGAGGCCATGGAAGAGGATGTCACATTGGTCGAAGTCGAAAGGGAGAGGAGCAACATGAGCGCTTCCATGCACAAGCACATGGAATGGCGGGGGACAATCGTCGAAGAGGAAATTTCGGACCCGATGACCTTCACCACCTATCAATTCACGTGGTCAGGTTTCAGTGCAACTGCATGACTGGCACAGGTGTCCTCGTGTTACTTTAGCCCAATGTTTGACTTATTTTTGCCTCATGGAGACCAGGACCAGGATTAATATGATGTTTATATGTTTAATTTTATGATGTTTAAGTTTTTATCTCTTCTAAGACTACTAGAAAATTTTGACTTTACTATTAACGGTTGGTTGAACTGGTTTCCCCTTAGGGAATTTTAGTTACTACAGTCTGGAACTCTGATGAATTTTGTAACTCTATTTTCTTGAAGGAATTTTTACAACTCTTACTTAAAAGAAAAAAAATAGGCGTTACCACCATAAAATTTTCAAGGTAGAATTCGAAACTTTGTTTTTAAATTAAAAAGAAACGGTCAATATCATAACGAAGGGTAAGAATTGACAATGAAAAGTTGTTGATTCAGTCCAATCAGTAACTAATAGTTTCAAAACTATATACAAGTTGAATAATGTGAAATTTTAGAACCATGTCCAAGAAAAACAGTCTAATCAATATCCAATTCAATGTACTAAAGTTTTAGAACTATAACCAAGTTTAATAAAAATGAAATTTCAAAACCAGAATCATTCATTCATGATCATAGAATAATACTTTTAATTGGTCTCTAAGAATTAAAGGAATTAATTCCAGGAGGAAGGGTGAATTTCTGGCTCAAAGTAGAGTGAATACCAGTTTCGTCGAGTAACGAAAAACGCAGAGATGAATAAGGGAAAAACGAATTTGTTGGGTAAATGAGTGAGCAATTCACAGACAAACACACTGCTAAATTTGTTGGGGGGGAATGAATTTGTTGGGTAAAGGAGTGATCAATTCGCAGAAAAACACACTGCTAAATTCATTGAGGGAAAAATAAATTTGTTGGGTAAAGGAGTGAGAAATTCACAGAGAAACACAGTACTAAATTCGCTGAGGGAAAAAGGAATTTTCTGGGTAAATGAGAGAGCAATTCACATAGAAACACACTACTAAATTCAATGAGGGAAAAATGAATTTTCTTGGTAAAAGAGTGAAGGTGCAGAGCCTTTCGCTCCAAAAAAGGCAGAGAATAATGATGCAAATTCATTGGCCAAAGGAGTGAAGGTGTTGAGCCTTTGGCTCCCAAAAGAAATGCAGAGAATAATGATGGTAAATGTACGCCAGGGGTTTTATGTGGAGTTAAGGCATCAGGCAAGTTTTTCACCTCAATGCAGAGGCACACAATGAGGCAAAATCACAGAGGAAGGAGAAAGGTAATCGCTTCTAGGTAACATTCAAAATCAACAATACGAATTCCATGAAATTCTGAAACAACATTTTAAATAAAACCGGACCTATTAAATTTGGGTAATCACGCTTCCATGCACATTAGGAGCTGAGAGATCTAATCAACAATTTATTACCTGATCAATTACATGAGAAATATTTTGGTTCCTCATACAAACCAGATTTACATTCTCATTCAAAAATTCAAAAACTCTACTTTACAATTAAACTTAAGACAATTAAAAATTCAACTGAGATAAAATACTGTAACTGAAGACAAGAATTCCAAGATGTTCTCCTATGATTTTTCTCCATCCAGCTCCCCTCTTTATAACCATGGAGACTTCAGGGGTACCTCCCAGCCAACGTTAGGGGTACTCTTCTTCCCCCTTAGCCCCCTGAGCCGCAAACAGGCCAAGCACAAACACAAACATAACCCTCTAGCTCCCAGCTCGCCTCGCAAGGTAGAGTCACCACTCTCTCTCTCAAGTTGGGTATCCCAACTCTCACAAGTAAAACCAGTCATAATTTCTACAGCATAACCTTACTCGTAACCCGTGTCCTCCTCTCCTTCTCTCAGTCATTTGTTTTATAGAATTTTCTTAGTGACAACTTTCCATTTGCACATTTAATTCATTTTTTTTTAATTTAATTAGGAATTATTCCCCCCGTACACTTGTCACCCATTCCCTTAGTTGCACAAGTAAATACACAATTTAATTTAATTAAAAGTCAATTTCCCTCACCCATCCTAAAAGTGCTCCTAAAATCACTCCTAGTTTTCCCTTTATTCCCTTTATTTCCAATTAATGATTGATGCCCTTATAAAATGGAGTTGATTTAAAATAGGAAACATCTCCTAGTTAGACTATTGTTAACTAGACTCTAGATTCCTTTCTATGTGTACCTTTTCTTTTAGCTTTATTCCAATTTTACCTTAAATTCCAATTTGGTAATTACTTGCACAATGCGTATTAAATCACTCTTTAGATTTATTTTATTTTCATTGATTTCTTAAATTGATTTATTTCATCCCCTCATTATTTAATTTATAAAATTAGTTTTTGTCCTCTCATTAACTTAGACTTAGGCTTAGTTAAATTTTTATTTGCAAAATCTTAGACCATTAGGGATTATGATTAATAAATCCAGTCTTTAATTAATTAATTAATCAATTAATTAATTTGGAAGTGCTCAAGGTTTAACATTCGCTCAAAATTTTCTAGGCCACCTAGATTCATTGACTCACTTTTTTTAAAATACCACAACGTTCCCTTCATGACGCACTCTATGCTCCAAGGGTGTCACTCGCCTTTGATTCAAATTTTAATTATGCAACATGCCCTTCAAGATGCACTCTGTGCTCTAAGGGTGTCACTCACCTTTGACTAGTTTTGGTAGTTGTCCAACCCTTAGAGTCAATACTCAATTCAGGCGACCTTGTCGGTGTAACGTCCCCCACCCATCGACTCCTTCCTGATAACGCTACCCAAACAACCTTAACTTTTTCTTTACTTCTTTGATACCATTTCTGTGACATTCTCGACTTTAAACAATAGGCCAGGCCATGCCACCGAGTAACTTTGTGGAAATAATCACATATAAAACTTAAACAGAAGATATAGATGACATATGGTATTCACACGTATAAATACATATCTATCTAATGAAATTAACAAATGGAAATACTCTACTCATACACATGTTCATGCGGAAGCAACATTAACACATACATGAAACATATATATATATATATATATATGCAGGCATTACTCATTAATTATAATGCAAATACAAATACACAACATACAGCGAACACATAATTGGTACTTATCTTTTAATAGATGACCACTAACTGCGTGCAGACCTTCCACAAACCTCCCAGCCTTATACCACATTGCTCATCACGCTCAGCAGTGGGTCACCCCCGAGCTGGGACTAAACTCCATCAGGAAAGAAAATTCTAGGATTGGCAAGGACAACAAGGAAGTTGCACAGAACAACAGGAAGGATCCTTTATCCCAGGAATCAATTACACCCACAACCAACAGACCCTCATTCCCCACACACTTGCTCCACCCCAGGAGGGTACACCTTCACTAATACAAGTCCATCGGCTACTACACATCCCTTACCTTGGGCTTCAGCAACAAGCTAGACCAGAAGTCTCAGAGTACTGTAGATGCTATGGGACTCCCTTCTAAGAGAACTCACTTCTCAGCAAACTCTCTCACCTAGGAGAGTTTCTCATAGGCTTGACAACCTGCTTCTTCAATTCAACTCCTAAGCAATAAAGCAACAACATTCAGCTAACACATGGGTGACGACAGCAACAAAAAACAGTTATGGACATTGAAAATGGCAACGGCCAAACGCTAAGACACATCATGACTCAGGTGAATACAAATACATCAAGCTTCATAGGAGACACATGAGATAACTCAAGTACAACTACAGGATTCCAAAGGTGCGTACTAGATACAGAGGCGGTGATGATGGAGAACTAGTTCAATGCATGAATCCCTGGTCAATCGAGAAGGGTGACAGACTTCCATAGAATCATAAGGGTCATGAGGAAACTCGAAACTGGTCTAGATGCAAGGATGGGAAGAAACGTCAAAATGGGAAGCAAACCCCCAACGAGCTGGCTTTCCCAGCTATAAACTGCATGTGCCCAGGTTGACACATATCTTCCTAAAGCCGCATGAGTTCCACTTATCACTCGTTCCCCTTTTTCCCAGGAACATAGGACAACACGGCTTATGTCAACCATAGCCTTTGGGAAATAATAATAAATATTATTCCCTTAGAGGTAATCCCTCTAGCTTAGCCCCTAGGCCTAGACACTTAGCCCCCTCCCTTACCCTACCTAGTGGAGCTTAGTCCCCCATAAATATTTCTTCGTGGTCGATCTACACACAACATTGTAATTTTATTAATGATGTGATTAATTACATATACAAAATCAGGCTCATTGGCCTTAGCATATAGCTCACCAGCCTAATAAACACATAAGTATCTCAGCTTATAACCACTCAGCTCACCATCCTATAAACATAATTACAATCCAACAAGGGCTCGGCCTTGGGGTGTTACAATCCCCTCCCCTTATTTTTGCACTGTCCTCAGTGAATCTTATTTACACAACAACAACAAGATTTCCAAAATTTTCAAAAATATGTTGGTACTCTGCCTACATAGCATCTTCATGCTCCCATGTTGTGTCCTCAGGACCGTACCAGGTCCACTGGACTTTTACAAAACCTATGGCTCGATTCCAGAGTTGCTTTCTTTTCTGGTCCAATATATGCATTGGATGCACCTGCAAGACACCTTCTTGCTCCACCTTCAACTTCAATCATGTGTCATTGAAACTCAGCTTGCCTGTTGTCCAAGGTTGCATGGATCCTTGGTACTCTTTTTCCCATGTCCTCGATTGTTTCTTCTTGATGAGAATTGTGAACAACTATCACCTTTCCCTTTCTGTGAGGACAATCTCTATACCTATGATCTCCTTTGCATCCCCAACATTCCATAGGTGTCGGGCTTGGTCATTGCCCACCTACTTCAGCCATCCTAGGATCTCTCAAAACTGGATGTCCTTGAGGGTTATTCCTAAAAAATGGTGGCTTATTTACCTTCTGCCTCTGCTCCCTCTTAAACTTCTTCTTATCTTCCCAAGCTTTTTGGAAAGTAGGATTTTCTTTTTGTTGGTTGTATAAGAATTTTTCTCTCCTTATAGTTTCTTCCATAGTTTTCAGGTCATCATATTGGATCTTCTCACTAATGGAAGATGGAAGCCCACTCAGATACCTTTGAATATTAATTGTCTCGTCCTTGATGAAGGGAACATATTTCAACAACTCCAAGAATCTTCTTTCATACTCATCAATGGACATACTTCCCAGCTTGAGTTCGAAGAACTCTTTCATTTTCTTGTGATAATACCTCTTAATTAAGTACTTATTTTCAAAATGTCTATTGAATTCCCTCCATGTAACATTATTCTCTCTGACGTGTTGTACTTTCACAAATTGATCCCACCATATGGATACCTTTCCTTTAAGTTTGTAAATGGAAATTATTTCCTCTGCATGAGAAGAATAGTTCTGCAGTTGGAAATATTTCCTCATGCCCAATAGCCATGTCTCATCATATTCATCTTTCTTGTGTTCTCTTTCAAAATTAGGAGGCTTGATTTTATTCATTTCACCCTTCAGTTCATCCACTTCCGATTTCCTATGCTTTCTGGTAGGAGATGGACTTGAACTGTTGTGTGCTCTCTTATTGGAATGTTTCGGGGAGTGACGGTGATGCCTGCTAACACTTCTTGATCTTCCTTTCTTCTCAGGGGTCCCGTGACTCCCTATTTTCCTTGAGCCACTATCCTTATTCAATTTATTTTCGATTATTTCCAAGCTTCGCATCAGCTTTATGTTCAATTCTCCCTGTTTCTCCCTAGATTTTATGAGATTTTTGTTATCTGTTTGGTGAGTCTGGACATATTTCTGCAACTTTTCAATGATTTTCATCATGTTTCCTTCTTTATCTATTTATTCTCCATGCCCATTGGAGTTTGTTACTTCAACCCCCAAATGGACATCCCTTCCTCTTGCTTCATTCTACGAACTATAAGCATCTTCTGTCTCCTCCATCCCTCTGCACTATGCAAAAATTTGGTTCAGTTCTGTCCATTTTTAACTCTGCAAAATGTGCAGTCAACCAAATTTTTGTCAAGCTATCAGTATTTAATAATTCTCCATAGGAATAATACAATCTGATTCAACAGAAGAATATCATACTCCCTTTCCGGTGGGTCTGTGTTGATCAAGAGTCCCCGTGATTCTATTTCTAAGCCCCATTATGTTCTGCAACAATTCACCATTCAGCACTAGCCCCTTCTTCCACAGTCCTTGGTTCGCCTGTGACCACAGCTGCGACCGAGTGCTAATAATTTGGGTGCTTATCCAGAGTGTTGAAACTTCGGGCTCCGGAGCTTCGGAGGTTCCCCTTTTTTCGTGCGTCCCCACATCACAACAAATCTCCCGGAGTTTTGTATTGATGAACTCGCGAAGTAGGGTGGATCAACAGTCCATGACTTCCCAGCATCCAATGGCTAACACCCACTATGGAACTTCAGGCATCTGAGCTCCGATACTTCAAAGCTTCGGAGCTTCAAGACTTCGGAGGATTTCACATCCGCACACCCCCAACCCCCTAAACTGTTAATCTTCGAACACTTCCATGTCACCTTTGGTGACGTCATTACATCTCGTCACCTTGGCGTTACGAAACTTTTGAAATTTCTTCCTTCATTCCCTTATGAACCATTCTTCTGGAGTCTCAAGTCTCCGGACTTCACAACTGGTGCCACGTGTCCACTGGGAGCCACAATTTTCGTACTTGAACTAAGATATCAAATAGTCACATCACTTAACACCCTTCAAATTATGGGGGCATGCATCCGCGGTTTGGAGTAAATCTTCTTTCATCACGCAACTCCTCTGACGTTGACACGTAACCCCCCGGTAAAATCATGGTTTGGATTGCAGGATCGCCCTGGGAAATTAACTCTCATGCAATTTGGGTCCCCGCAATGCCTCTTGGCCATCGATCTTGATGTATCATGATCAACGTCAATGTAGGCCCACCAACCTTTAACTATGTTATGCAACCTCAGGGCCCACATAGTATAGTTGTCAACATTCCAGGTGGGGGAATGTGGCATGTATAGGAGAGGTCAACATCACCTCGAGGTGACATCATCATGACTCACTACTTCGGCTCTTTGGGGCTTCAGAACTTCAAACTTCGGGATTTCTCTCCTCAACACACACTGATTCTCTGAAACTTTTGAAATTTCTTCCTTCGTTCCCTTATGAACCATTCTTCTGGAATCTCAAGTCTCCGGACTTCACAACTCGTGCCACGCGTCCACTGGGAACCACGGTTTTCATACTTGAACTAAGATATCGAATAGTCACATCACTTAACACCCTTCAAATTATGGGGGCATGCATCCGCGGTTTGCAGTAACCCTCCTTTCATCACGCAACTCCTCTGACGTTGACACATAAACCCCCAGTAAAATCATGGTTTGGATTGCGGGATCGCCTTGGAAAATTAACTCTCATGCAATTTGGGTCCCCGCAATGCCTCTTGGCCATCAATCTTGATGTATCATTATCAACGTCAATGTAGGCCCACCAACCTTTAACTATGTTATGCAACCTCAGGGCCCACATAGTATAGTTGTCAACATTCTAGGTGGGGGCATGTGGCATGTATAGGAGAGGTCCACATCACCTTGAGGTGACATCATCATGACTCACTACTTCGGCTCTTTGGGGCTTTAGAACTTCAAACTTCGGGATTTCTCTCCTCAACACACACTGATTCTCCCGAACATCGAAATCCTGAACAACCAATCTAATAACGCGCGTCCCTCTTGACGGACAGTCCTGATTAACTTCAGACTTAAGAGCTTCAAGGGATTTCGCCCTTCACCACTACATTTGACCTTTTAACTTAGCTTGATCCAACTATCAAGCTCTTCTCCCTAGAACTACAGTGTATATCCAATTCGGGGACTTCGAACTTCGGGCCTCCAGCCTCTTCCACTCTACAACCCATAACTTTGTCGAAGCCATGAAGTCCAAAGAACTTGGAGGTTAACTCTCATGATCCTTTTTCCTGATCCGACGGGTGTGGTTTTACATACCGTTAAACCCCCTGAGCTTCGTAACACAGCCAAGGTAACCTCTTGGAACAATTTCTCTCTAAAACCTTGGTTCTAATGACCACTTATCCGGCCCATCCAGGCTCAGTGTTTGAACCTTGGCTCTGATACCAATTTGTAACATCCCTCGGCCATCGACCCCTGCCAGGTAACGCTACAAAAACAACCTTAACTTTTCCTTTACTACTTTGATACCATTTATGTGGCATTCTCGACTTTAAACAACAGGCCAATTGATGCCATCGAGTAACTTTGTGGAAATAATCACATATGAAACTTAACCGGAAGATAGAGATAACATCTGGTATTCACACTTATAAATATATATCTATCTAATGCAATTAAACAAATGTCAATACTCTACTCATACACATGTTCATGCGGAAGAAACATTAACACWCACATGCAATATATATATATAATATATATACAGACATTACTCATTAATTATAATGCAAATACAAATACATAGCATACATCGAACATAGAATTGGTACTTATCTTTTAATATATGACCACTAGCTACGTGCAGACCTTCCACAAACCTCCCAGCCTTAGACCATGCTTATCATCATGCTCGGCAGTGGGTCACCCCCGAGCTGGGACTAAACTCCATCGAGAAAGGGAATTCTAGGTTTGGCAAGAACATCAAGGAATTTTCACAGAACAATAGGAAGGATCTTTTATCCCAAGATCCACTTACACCCACAACCCACAGACCCTCATTCCCCACATGCCTGCTCCACCCCAGGAGGGTACAACTTCACTAATACAAGTCCATCGGCAACTACACCTCCCTTACCTTGGGCTTCAGCAACAGGCTGGACCAGAAGTCTCAGAGTATTATAGCTGCTACGAGACTCCCTTCCAGGAGAACTCACTTCCTAGAAAACTCTCTCACCTGTGAGAGTTTCTCACAGGCCTGACAACCTGCTTCTTCAATGTAGCTCATAATAAATACAGTGACAACATTCAGCTAACACACGGGTGACGGAAGCAACAAGAAATGGTTATGGACACAAAAAATGGCAACAGCCAAATGCTAAGACACAGCACAGCTCAAGAGAATACAAATGTATCGGGCTTCACGGGAGATACACTGGATAACTCAAGTATGACTACAGTATTCCAAAGGTGCGTACTAGATACATAGCCGATGATGATGGAGAATTGGTTCAATGTGTGAATCCTTGGTCAATCAGGAAGGGTGACAAACTTCCATAGAATCATAAGGGTCGTAAGGAAACTCAAAACTGGTCCAAACACAAGGATGGGCAGCAACTCCAGAATGGGAAGTGAACCTGCAACGAGATGGCTTTCCCAGCTATAAACTGCATGCGCCCAAGTTGACACATATCTTCCTGAAACCGCATGAGTTCCACTTAGCACTCGTTCCCCTTTTTCCCAGGAACTTAGGACAACACGGCTTATGTCAACCATAGCCTTTGGGAAATAATAATAAAATATTATTCCCTTAGAGGTAATCCCTCTAGCTTATCCCTAGGCCTAGACACTTATCCCCCTCCCTTACCCTACCTAGTGGAGATTAGTCCCCCATAACTCTTTCTTCATGGTCGTTCTACACGCAACAGTGTAATTTTATTAACGATGTGAGTATTTACATATACAAAATTAGGCTCATTGGCCTTAGCATATGGCTCACCAACCTAATAAACACATAAGTCTCTCATCCTATAACCACTCGGCTCACCATCCTATAAACATAATTACAACTCAGCAGGGGCTTGGCCTTGGGGTGTTACAATGAGAGACTAAGGGCTTCTAAGGAATAAGGACCCTACCTTATTGCATGCCCCTTATAAATCTTCATGAGCGACTGTCTCAATCTTCCTTCACAACATCGTGGATCTCTCAAACTAGGTAATAGTTAACCTACAATTCAATCCATGATGTGAGTGCTAGTAGGCTGTGATAGGGATGTTTCCACACCTCGTCCTCAATATTTTGTTGGCGTGCATGGCCCCTTTACTCCTTAAGTGAGTCATATTAGCAAGCAATCGTCAGCGTGCATCCATCAACGAAACACTATCAAAGATCCATAAACAACATAATATAATCAATCATATGTCACATATGCATAAATGAAATACTCAAACCAATACAATCCACTCCCTGACTCAATCTGGAGTTTAAGGAGGTCAGGTGATGCCATTGACATCCTCAATCTGTCAAGTGTCCTGCACACTCAAGGGAAACTCGTCAATAACATCTGTCAACACATAGATATCATACAACATAAATCATAATCCATCATCATCATCATAGGAATCCATAAGTGAAATAGAAAACCAAATACTAAAACCAGATCACTTGCACACAAGTGTCCTCAAAGAACAAGTCAATAACATGTGCTCGCAAGAGTGGGATGTTGCAGTGATTAACTGTGAAGAACATCTCAATGTTCTCCAACCATGCATCAACAGTCGAGTCGTCTGTGGCACCCATGAACTCGGGAAACTTCACCTTCTCGAGTTCTCTGTGAATGCTACCACTGCCAGTTGGAGCGCGTTGTGAACCCTCATTGCCTCTGACATCCTCTGAAAGGACTTCATCAAACCAACCACATCCCCCACAGCAACCTACTCCTTCCCAATGACTTGTTCTTCTTCTTAGGGGTTAGACCCCTCTGGCGTGGATGCTATTGGAGGCATCGCACCTCCTCCCCTAGGACCACATCGTCTACCTCCACGGCATCCTCTAACCATGATTACCTACATGGAAAAGTTTCAAATTTTAATTAGTGATAAGGTCTAAGTCATAAGCTTAACACATGGTAAGGCGTAACAGTCCAAAATCGCAGGGTTGAACCCACTCTGATACCACATGTAACGATGCCTCTGTTACGACAACAAATAGCGATGTACAAAGATAATTATTTTTTTTTATTGTGTTGGGAAATTAAAATCGTCACAACATAATTAATAGCAACACTATCGACACATCATCCAAATTAGTGACGACATGAAATCAAGCATTAACATAATTAATAGCGGCACATATTCAATGCATTAACATAATTAGTAACGATACATAATCAACACATCATCACATTAGATAACGACACATAATCGACAAGTATCATAAAAATAATGACGCAAGATCAACTTATCACGATCAACTAAAAACATCATTACTTTTATTCAATTAACTCATCACATAAAGATAACATAAAGAAGCTACCTACCCAACCTATCATGCAAGGTTAGGACCTCCAAGACACATAAGCAATGCTCAAGACCGCGATTCATCTGATTGATTTTGACCACTTAAGGACTCAGGGTTGGCGACTGTTCTGAGGAACAAGGGGGTGTATAAATCCCACTAATTCAATCAAGCCGAAATCCAACTAGATCAAACAATTAATCTTAATTATCAAGCATTCATGGCACGACAACAAATCTACTTCCAAAAACATACATCGATTTAATGGACGCAAATACCACCTAATAAACATTCTAACAATAGTCCAACTACAATGACACTTATCAATGTAACTGACACAATTACCATCTACGAAACATTCCATCAATAGTCCAACTATAATAACATATATCAATTAATTGACATCATTACCATCTATGAAGCATTCCACCAATGGTCCAACTATAATAGCATATATAAATTAATTGACGCAATAACATCTATAAATAATTCCAACGATGGTCCAACTATGATAACATATATCAATTAATTGACACAAATACCATCTATGAAGCATTCCAACATGTACCTTAATAACATGCTAAAAATTACTTAAAAATGCTTAAAATTCAACTGCTAGATACACTTCTGATCATGAAATCCCGCAAGAAGATTAACTATCTTTCTAAGCATAACATAAGGTTTTCAATACCCCTTTAAGTACCCTCTTCAACTATAATAAGTCAATCCTAAGAGAAATAATGGGGAACTAAGCTACATGCATAGCATTTAAGAGTTAAGAGAAGGCACATACTCTACCTATTAATTACACAATTAAGGAATCAAAGGAGATCCACTTCCTTTGAGCCATAACTAAAAACATAATTTCCTTCTTATAATACATGCCAAAAACTATTAAAGAGGTCACAACAATATAANATATATATATAATATATATACAGACATTACTCATTAATTATAATGCAAATACAAATACATAGCATACATCGAACATAGAATTGGTACTTATCTTTTAATATATGACCACTAGCTATGTGCAGACCTTCCACAAACCTCCCAGCCTTAGACCATGCTTATCATCATGCTCGGCAGTGGGTCACCCCCGAGCTGGGACTAAACTCCATCGAGAAAGGGAATTCTAGGTTTGGCAAGAACATCAAGGAATTTTCACAGAACAATAGGAAGGATCTTTTATCCCAAGATCCACTTACACCCACAACCCACAGACCCTCATTCCCCACATGCCTGCTCCACCCCAGGAGGGTACAACTTCACTAATACAAGTCCATCGGCAACTACACCTCCCTTACCTTGGGCTTCAGCAACAGGCTGGACCAGAAGTCTCAGAGTATTATAGCTGCTACGAGACTCCCTTCCAGGAGAATTCACTTCCTAGAAAACTCTCTCACCTGTGAGAGTTTCTCACAGGCCTGACAACCTGGTTCTTCAATGTAGCTCCTAATAAATACAGTGACAACATTCAGCTAACACACGGGTGACGGAAGCAACAAGAAATTGTTATGGACACAAAAAATGGCAACAGCCAAATGCTAAGACACAGCACAACTCAAGAGAATACAAATGTGTCGGGCTTCACGGGAGACACACTGGATAACTCAAGTATGACTACAGTATTCCAAAGGTGCGTACTAGATACATAGCCGATGATGATGGAGAATTGGTTCAATGTGTGAATCCCTGGTCAATCGGGAAGGGTGACAAACTTCCAGAGAATCATAAGGGTCGTAAGGAAACTCAAAACTGGTCCAAACACAAGGATGGGCAACAACTCTAGAATGGGAAGTGAACCTGCAACGAGATGACTTTCCCAGCTATAAACTGCATGCGCCCAAGTTGACACATATCTTCCTGAAACCGCATGAGTTCCACTTAGCACTCGTTCCCCTTTTTCCCAGGAACTTAGGACAACACGGCTTATGTCAACCATAGCCTTTGGGAAATAATAATAAAATATTATTCCCTTAGAGGTAATCCCTCTAGCTTATCCCTAGGCCTAGACACTTATCCCCCTCCCTTACCCTACCTAGTGGAGATTAGTCCCCCATAACTCTTTCTTCATGGTCGTTCTACACGCAACAGTGTAATTTTATTAACGATGTGAGTATTTACATATACAAAATTAGGCTCATTGGCCTTAGCATATGGCTCACCAACCTAATAAACACATAAGTCTCTCATCCTATAACCACTCGGCTCACCATCCTATAAACATAATTACAACTCAGCAGGGGCTTGGCCTTGGGGTGTTACAATGAGAGACTAAGGGCTTCTAAGGAATAAGGACCCTACCTTATTGCATGCCCCTTATAAATCTTCATGAGCGACTGTCTCAATCTTCCTTCACAACATCGTGGATCTCTCAAACTAGGTAATAGTTAACCTACAATTCAATCCATGATGTGAGTGCTAGTAGGCTGTGATAGGGATGTTTCCACACCTCGTCCTCAATATTTTGTTGGCGTGCATGGCCCCTTTACTCCTTAAGTGAGTCATATTAGCAAGCAATCGTCAGCGTGCATCCATCAACGAAACACTATCAAAGATCCATAAACAACATAATATAATCAATCATATGTCACATATGCATAAATGAAATACTCAAACCAATACAATCCACTCCCTGACTCAATCTGGAGTTTAAGGAGGTCAGGTGATGCCATTGACATCCTCAATCTGTCAAGTGTCCTGCACACTCAAGGGAAACTCGTCAATAACATCTGTCAACACATAGATATCATACAACATAAATCATAATCCATCATCATCATCATAGGAATCCATAAGTGAAATAGAAAACCAAATACTAAAACCAGATCACTTGCACACAAGTGTCCTCAAAGAACAAGTCAATAACATGTGCTCGCAAGAGTGGGATGTTGCAGTGATTAACTGTGAAGAACATCTCAATGTTCTCCAACCATGCATCAACAGTCGAGTCGTCTGTGGCACCCATGAACTCGGGAAACTTCACCTTCTCGAGTTCTCTGTGAATGCTACCACTGCCAGTTGGAGCGCGTTGTGAACCCTCATTGCCTCTGACATCCTCTGAAAGGACTTCATCAAACCAACCACATCCCCCACAGCAACCTACTCCTTCCCAATGACTTGTTCTTCTTCTTAGGGGTTAGACCCCTCTGGCGTGGATGCTATTGGAGGCATCGCACCTCCTCCCCTAGGACCACATCGTCTACCTCCACGGCATCCTCTAACCATGATTACCTACATGGAAAAGTTTCAAATTTTAATTAGTGATAAGGTCTAAGTCATAAGCTTAACACATGGTAAGGCGTAACAGTCCAAAATCGCAGGGTTGAACCCACTCTGATACCACATGTAACGATGCCTCTGTTACGACAACAAATAGCGATGTACAAAGATAATTATTTTTTTTTATTGTGTTGGGAAATTAAAATCGTCACAACATAATTAATAGCAACACTATCGACACATCATCCAAATTAGTGACGACATGAAATCAAGCATTAACATAATTAATAGCGGCACATATTCAATGCATTAACATAATTAGTAACGATACATAATCAACACATCATCACATTAGATAACGACACATAATCGACAAGTATCATAAAAATAATGACGCAAGATCAACTTATCACGATCAACTAAAAACATCATTACTTTTATTCAATTAACTCATCACATAAAGATAACATAAAGAAGCTACCTACCCAACCTATCATGCAAGGTTAGGACCTCCAAGACACATAAGCAATGCTCAAGACCGCGATTCATCTGATTGATTTTGACCACTTAAGGACTCAGGGTTGGCGACTGTTCTGAGGAACAAGGGGGTGTATAAATCCCACTAATTCAATCAAGCCGAAATCCAACTAGATCAAACAATTAATCTTAATTATCAAGCATTCATGGCACGACAACAAATCTACTTCCAAAAACATACATCGATTTAATGGACGCAAATACCACCTAATAAACATTCTAACAATAGTCCAACTACAATGACACTTATCAATGTAACTGACACAATTACCATCTACGAAACATTCCATCAATAGTCCAACTATAATAACATATATCAATTAATTGACATCATTACCATCTATGAAGCATTCCACCAATGGTCCAACTATAATAGCATATATAAATTAATTGACGCAATAACATCTATAAATAATTCCAACGATGGTCCAACTATGATAACATATATCAATTAATTGACACAAATACCATCTATGAAGCATTCCAACATGTACCTTAATAACATGCTAAAAATTACTTAAAAATGCTTAAAATTCAACTGCTAGATACACTTCTGATCATGAAATCCCGCAAGAAGATTAACTATCTTTCTAAGCATAACATAAGGTTTTCAATACCCCTTTAAGTACCCTCTTCAACTATAATAAGTCAATCCTAAGAGAAATAATGGGGAACTAAGCTACATGCATAGCATTTAAGAGTTAAGAGAAGGCACATACTCTACCTATTAATTACACAATTAAGGAATCAAAGGAGATCCACTTCCTTTGAGCCATAACTAAAAACATAATTTCCTTCTTATAATACATGCCAAAAACTATTAAAGAGGTCACAACAATATAAYAATAAGGTGTAGCGCCAAATATCAAGTCAAGTAAAGAACTATAAATTGATCTCATAAATAAATAACACATCAAAATTCCACAATCACAACCATTTAAGGAATCAGAGGTTAACTCGTATTAAATTTTCCATTAAGGATTGACATGCTAGCTGTCAACTTCATGCAAGGGAAATGAACGAGGAGTAACTTACCTCAAGTTTAATGTTATGGTGGAAAATCGAACAATTCGCTTAAAGTTACGTTGTAAGGGATTGAAAGAGATCAATTTAAAACAAATGTATAAGCTCCCGGGGGAACGATGGGGACGGTTCCAAACTTTTTCCAGAAGATTTTTTTCTTTTGGGAGACCACCCAACGTTGGCCAAGCTTTAGTGCTCACCAAAAGGGATACAGCTGGAAGGGTGAAATCTACCGTGTTCAAACATAAGGAAAAAGGAGAGAGATCCCAATCGTGAGTTGCTCTATCACAACCCAACAATTTAAAGGGATAGCCCATCCATCTGAGGTCTAAATGAGGGTCAATAGAAGACAGATGTGCAAGGATGGAGGACACTCAACAAATCGCAGTGACCCAAGCACAGTATCTACTAACATTTCACTGCTAGGCCAAATTCTTCATGGTTGAGCAAGGAAAATGGGCACACTAGGAAAATTGAATTATATCAAGGGAAAGAGCAAGGAGAAGGGCGCACAGATGTGTGCCTGATCTCTGTCAATGGAAGAGCAATGGGGAAGGGTGTACTGGTGCAAAGAGGCCTTCGAAAGTCTGCGTGGGTGTGCGTTTTGCATAGTGGTGAATTGAACTGGCATGGGTGTGGGTGACTAGCGCAAAGAGGCCTTTGAAAGTCTGTGTGGGTGTGTGTTTTTCACAGTGTGGAAATTGAACTGGAAAGAGTAGAATCGGTGCTTCTAGGAAATGGAAAAGTATAACTCTAGACTGGACTAGAGATTCAATCCTAAACGGATTATCTATAACCTTTAAAGGGGACAAAAAAACCTGTCAGGGCTTCCAAGGACTAAAACGAACAATGCACAATTCAAAACAGAGTGTCCACCAAAAAGAAAATGATCCATAGTTATCTATAGTTGTGCATATCAGTATAATAGGAAATTTAGGTGACATACAAAGTGTGCAGAAATTACTATAAGACTGATCTATTCATAACAATAAAATTTCAAGGAGGGATGTACGACAGTTTAAAGTTTTTGTGCAATGTTAACATGATATATAATTTATGGATTAATGTTTAAATAGGAACATCTGGATCAATTTCTATAGTAAGGATTTTGACAACTATGTAATATAAACCAACTAAAACTGTTACAATATTGTATCCAAGGAGATTATTGTTGTTGACGTTCAATTTCACACAGTTTACAACAAATTATAAAAACTTTATTATACAATTAAAATCCAAATGCAATTACAAATTCCATAAAATGTCGTATAACCGACAACAAACATGGGCTTGGAGATGATCCTTGGCAACTAGCGTTTCTTCCGACCTCCCGCTTGCTAATCATTAAGACTTCATCGATTCCTCCCAGCCAACGGTTGGGGTACTCTTCTCCCCCCTTAACTGTCCGAGCCACAAAGGGGCCATGCACACACAACCAAAAATCCTCTAGCTCCCAGCTTACCTCACAAGGTAGAGCAACCACTCTCTCTCAATATGGGTATCCCAACTCTCACAAGTAAAACCAGTAAAAAATTGTGTAGCATAACTTTACTCATAACCAGTGTGTCCCCCTCTTTCCCCCTAGACCATTTTCTTTATAGGAATTTCCTTAATGACACATCCCCACTTACACAATTAATTTGATTTTAATTAAATAAATTAGAATATGTTCCCCCTTACACTTGTCACCCTCTCTCCAAGTTGCACAAGTAATTACATNGATTTCAAGAGGACAATTCTCTAGAAGGACACCATGTCAAGGGACAAAACTCGGTCATGGCTTCCAAGAGGTCTTCACTGGAAGGAAGAAACACACTCTGGAAGGACACCATGTCAAAGGTCATGATAGGAGTAAAGAGATTAGGCTCTAACAACCCTATTGAAGAGATCACCATGTCAACTACTGGATCTAAGTCTTCAGAAGTTGAATCAATGGGTGACAATGCCACATAATTGACCTGTGGCCGGGGCGATATCGTCTTCATATAAGAACCATGTAGGGAGGAAATCCAGTCGGGGTCAATGAATGAAATTTGATCAACAGTCACAACTCGTCCATCGTGAGGGAAAGATATCACACGAAAAAGAGTAGACACAATAGCTTTCATGGCATAGACATAATCTCGCCCAAGGAGTAAAGCGAAATCCAAGGGGTCTTGGACTACCATGATGTCAATAAAGATAGTTTTCCCTCCCAAAGTTACATGAAACTGAGGAAGGGTCCCTAAAGTTTGACTAGTTCTTTTTTAAAAGCTAATAGATTCTGTGTAACCAACACAAGCTGAGGAAAACCCAAAGCTTTCCAAGCAAAAGAGGACAAAATACTAACGAACGCACCTTCATCTATCAATGTCTGAGGAATGTATCGACCACAAACCTGTACTTTAATCTGGAAAGGAATGTGAGAGGGAAGATGAGATCCAGTTAGCACACCCCAATCAAAACATATGGCCTCATTACTTGGAGGGGGTTTCACGGGAGAAGGAGGAATACCCAACGACATGGTAGATTCTGTATCAACAAGAAAACCATGGGCATTATCGGGTTTACTCTCTAGCGGGAGAGTAGGATCGACCGATGGAGAGATCAGGTCGACCACTTGGGTTTCATTCTCCAAGGGGAGAATGGGGTTGACAGGTGGAAACAGATCGACCGCTTGGGTTTCACTCTCTAACGGGAGAGTGGGATTGACTGAGGATGGGATCAAATCAACCGCTTTTCTAAAACTCTCTAAAGGGAGAGGGGGATTGACCGAAGATGGGATTGGATCGACCACTTTTTCAACTGGTTCAATTAAGGACAGGACTAGATTGATGACATGATCAATCAGATTGACCAGCGATGGGTCCTTCCACCCGACTGTAGTGGGATTCCCAGATCATATTCACTCACTCACTTGATGGAACAAAGATATGGCCCAGACAACAGAACAACCCATCATGAAGATGGAAATTATCGACAACTGCATTTTCATCCAACATTTGGTATGTGGTGGTGAAGTCTGGGTCTATCTCATAGAGTTGGGGCTATCTAAAGGTCTCATGGTCGCAGGAGTCTAGCACCATGGCGAGTGCTGCAATTGGCAGTTTGCTGAGACAATCAACGATGCGATTAGTGCTTCCTGTTTTATACTTGATGTTGAGGTGGAATTGCTGCAAGTATGTGGACCACTTTGAATGGAGATCATTCTGTAGTTTTCCTTGTGTCCGCATAAACTGCAGTGGCTTTTGATTAGTGTTGATGACTGCCTCCTTCATAAGAATGTAATGTCTCCACTAGCGGCAGGCTTGCATAATGGAGTACATTTCTTTGTTGTAAGTAGGGTACTTATAGACAACATCTGATAGTGTCTCACTATGATAGGCCACAGGGTGGCTGTGCTGAGTGAGAACGATGCCCACCCCATAGTCTGAAGCATCTGTCTCAATCTCAAAGGGATGCTATAGGTCTGGTAGTGAAAGTATTGGGGCTGAGCACAAGCGCTGCTTCAAATC
>JZKD02S1294054.1:0-11998 GCA_000966675.3 Picea glauca | reverse complement strand
GATGTATCAATGAGTACTTGCAATAAGCCTTACACAACAAAAGATATTCAATGTGTTCAAGTGTAATTAAATGAGAGAGCCTTGCCTCTTATTTATACTTTCATGTAGCATTCCAATTTCGTTATTTTAGGGATTTCTCCATTAACTTTATTATTTAAATAATTTCTTTTGAAAACACTTTGACTTTTAGGGGCTTCTAGATGACTCATGAGGGTTCTCCAACTTCACATGGCCATAAATCTCTAACCGTGAGGAGTTATGTGACGTTCCACATACCACCARAAATGACATGACATGTACTATCCATTTGGAATAGTCTTACATGCAAATATCTCAAAACTCATACCATTATCCATCAAACAAACTTGGGTCCATTACTGAAACCATTGTGTTGTTGGAAATGGCTATCAAACTTTATTCAAGGGTTGACATCAATGACAACCAACCCATTTAATCAACAATCTCTCCCTTTGGCATTGATGGCAACACTCTGATGCAATACTAAGGTCATGTCATGCAATATTGAAGTCATATCACTCATATCAACAATCTCTCCCTGTGACCATTGCTCCCCCTAGAACTATGCCTCTGTCCTCTGCATCTCTGTGATGAACACCTCCCCTGGAACCATGCCTCTGTCATTTTCATTTGATAAATATCTCCCCCTTTGTCATCAATGAAAAAAGTATATTTCCATTCAGGGATTCTCTCCCTAATTTAACTGTTTGATCTCCCAACCTGAGCTGTCCTCTTTATGGTGCTTCCTTGTGTACATCTAAGACATATAAGATAAGCATCCAAAAGAATTCATTTTGGAGTATAAATAACTCCAAGTCTCCAGTGAAGATACTCAAAGGCTTCCCTTGGAAGTGGTTATTTTGTGCCCACATATTCAACTCTGATGTTCTTTTCTGCAACCTTTTCCCATAGAAAGTGATACTTTATTGGAATGCGCTAGTTCGTCTTGGAGTGCATCACTAGGTTCTTTGAGATATTGATGGCACTTGTATTATCACAATAGATTGGAATGGGCTCATCATACTCAACCTGTATATTTGTCAGATTTTGTTTCATCCATAGGACCTGTGTACAACATGTTGTTGCTACAATATACTTTGCCTCGACTGTAGATAAAGATACCGATGATTGTTTCTTGCTTAGCCATGATACTAAACACTCAACCAAGTAGAACATTGCTCCACTAGTGCTTCGTCGATCATCAATGCAACCTGCCCAATCTGCATCTGTGTAGAAAATAAGTCATAAATCCTTTCCTTTTGGATACCATAATCCAAACTCTTATGTTCCTTTGAGATATATGAAAATCCTTTTCACTGTTAATAGATGTGATTCCTTTGGTGCTGCTTGAAATCATGCCACATGTCCAACTATCTGCATTACATCTGGTATGGATGTTGTCACATATAGTAGGCTACCAATCATTGACCTGTATTTCATCTTATCTATAGAATTTGAATCATTATCTTTGCTCAACTTGCAACTAGTTTGCATGGGAGTGATAACTGGTTTGCAATCTTCCATTCTGAACCTCTTTAGCATTTCTCTGGTATACTTGGTTTGAGAAATAAAAATTACTTGATTGCTTTGATGTATCTGAAGACCTAGAAATAAAGATAGTTCTCCAAGTAATGACATTTCAAATTCATTTTGCATGTCCTTTGCAAATTTTCGGCTTAACCTGTGACCAGTAATTCCAAAAATAATATCATCAACATAAACTTCAATTAATAAAATACTATATTGAGTTACCTTGATGTAGAGGTTGTTGTCTGCACTTCTTTTTCTAAACCCTGCATGTTGTAGATATTTATCTAGTCTAAAGTACCATGCTCTAGGAGCTTGTTTTAGACCATACACGACCTTGTTCAATTTACACACATAATCTGCGTTCTCTCACAACTGAAATCCTTCTGGTTGTTCATTGTAGACATCTTCTTCAAGTTCTCCATTCATAAAAGATGATTTCATGTCCATCTGATACACTTTAATATTTTTGGAGCAAGCATAAGCTAAAAGCAATCAGATTGCTTCCATTCTGGCAACTAGGGAAAATCTATTTTCAAAGTCAATTCCTTCAACCTGTGCATATCCTTTACATATCAATNTGGTGAACATATTCTTCTTCTAGTCTCAACTCCTGCATCTTCGTTTCCGATAATCTGATCTGAAGGATGATTCTTCTGTACTCATCTTCTAGGTGTCTTTGGAGGCACTTGCTGAACTTGCTCTTTTGCTTCTGTCAGATTCTCTTCATCTTCCTCTTCTACTTCTTTTTTATCTTGTGATTCTTCTTTGTAAAGCTGTTCCATTGATTCATTTTCTTCTTCCTTCTATTCTTGTCTACTTGTTTCATCAATTGTTACGTTGATGCTTTCCACAAATTTGTTCAATATCAGGTTGTAACACTTGCATGCTTTCCTTGTACTTGAGTAACCAACAAGTACTCCTTTATCCACACGAGAGTCAAACTTTCCCAATCTGCCATCTTCTCTTTTGATGTATCATTTGCTTCCAAAAACTCCGAAGTGCTTTACATTTGTTGGTCTTCCTTTCCATAGCTCGTAGGGAGTTTTGTCAGTGTTGTTTCTGAGCATTACTCCGTTTTGAATGTGAACTGTTGTATGCACTACCCGTGTCCAAAATATATCTATCAATTTGGAATCCATTATCATTGTTCAAGCCATTTCTTGTATTGTCCTATTCTTTCTTTCAACAACTCCATTCTGTTGAGGTGTCCTAGCAACGAACAATTGCCTTTTTATTCCATGCCTGCTACAGTAGTCCATAAATTCATTTGAAGTGAACTCTACTCCATTATCAGATCTCAAGCATTTGATTTTTGAATTCATTTCATTTTCAACCATTTCCTTGTAGACCTTGAAGCTTTCAAAAGCTTCTGACTTATTCCCGAGGAAGCAAACTGCAGTCATTCTTGTATAATCATCAACTAATAACATAAAGTATTTCTCACCTTTTAAACCCTTCATTGTATTTGGTCCAACTAGATTAGTATGCACAATTTCGAGTGGTCTTGTCATTGAATATTCATTTGATTTGAACCTGGTCTTTGTTTGCTTTCCTTGTTGACAATGCTTGCATAAAGTGTTGGATGGTTTCGTGATCTGGGGCATTTCTCTAACTGCTTCCCTTTTGTTGACTTTGATGAGGTTATCAAAATGTATGTGACCCATTCTTCTTTGCCATAGCCAACTTTCATCTTCGTTTCCTAGGCAACACTTTTCATTTCTAATTTCACTTAATACATATATGTTGCTTGAAGTTCTCACAGCTGTTGCAATCAATTTTCCTGAACCTTCTTTTCTTATCTCACACTTTTGTGAATCAAAAGTAACTTTATGACCTTGGTCACACATTTGACTCACACTAAGAATATTATGTTTCATATCTTCTACTAGTAAACCATTTTATGCCTTGGTATTTTTGTTCCCAATTCTAACTGTGCCTTTTCCAATGATTTTAGTTGAATCATCATTTCCGAAGGAGATTGATCCATATCTTTCCTTTCTTAATGTAAAAAGTCTCGTCTCTATCACCTGCCATGTGTTTTGAACAACCATTGTCAACATACCAACCATGTTTGTTTTTCTTAGCTGGTAGAGTGAGTGTACATTCTTCATTGCTATACTGATTCTGCTTTCTTATCCATGTCATTTTCTGAGGTTCTTGTCTGTGACTGTTGTTGTTCTCTAGGAGGGACTGTCATTCTGCAATCTTTGGCCATGTGTCCAAAGTTGTTACATTTGTAGCATTCCACTTCAGTGCTCAAAGATTCAAACCCGTTGTAACTTCTTCTCCATGTTTCATTAAGCCTTCTTGGATAACTATTTTGTGTATGACTTTCAAAGTTGTTTATGTGCCCGTTGTTAGCTCTACAATTCACAGCTTTATGTCCAAAATTATTACATGCATAACATAAACCAAAAATGATAGTTTGATACCTGGGAGTTGGAGATCCTCTGAAAGGAGGTACTCTTATGAATCCTTCTTCTTCCTGAGGCTTATCTGTTTCTGTTAGTTGTTGATTCTGAAATCTGAATCTTCTCGGTGGAGTGTCCCTGTAATTTTCTTTGTAGACCTTCCTATAACCTTTGATTGTTTATGCATAGCTTTTTGGATATGTTTCTTGTTCTGTTGTTTTGGAGCTTGATCCCTTTTCTGTCTAATTGTATCCAAGTCCGGACTTGTCATCACGAGGTTTTTGATTGTCGATAATGTCATTCAAAACTTTTGAGTTGTTTTGCATATTTTTCTTTTGAAGATCCTTTCTTAATGTGACAATCTCTACTTCCAATTTTCCAATGATCATGTCTCTTCCTTCTAGCTGTTCTTTGAGTGATTCTTCAATTATTTTATCTTCTTCAATTTGAACCTTCAAATTTGTGATCATTTGTTCTAGTTCCCGAGTGTCTTCTTTCTTGTCTAGTTTTTCTTATAGTTTCTTGTTTTTCTTCTTTTCTCTTTTGATAACTTCTATGGCACACAATAATACTTCTCGGTAGTCAACTTCAGCCTCTTCATATTCTTCTTCAGAGTTTTCTTTATTAGAGTCTTCTACTGCCATGAATAGAATTCTTTATGTCTCACTGTCACTGACTTCATCTTCATTTGATGATGAGATGTCTTCTTTGGTGCATAAGCTTTACTTGAAAACTTTCTTTGTAGTTCTTTTGCCTTTATATGTTTGTTTTCTATTTGAGTAACCTTCATAATTTCTCTTTTTCTTATCAGGACATTTGTTAGAAAAATGACCAATACCATCACAATTAAAACACATCAAAGGAAGCTTACCTCTATACCTATCGTTGGTTCCCTTGTTCACTCTTTTGACAAAGTTGGCCACTTCTTCATCATCTTTCGAGATGTCATTGTTGTTGCTATGTTCTTTTTATTTTTGCTTTTCCTTTTGCTTTGACCTTTTGGATGCTTTGAAGGATGCTTCTTTTATATCTGGATTTTCCCGTTCAGTTCTCATTTCATATGCTGTGAAGATTCCATGTAGTTCGTCCATTCTTATTGAGTTAAGATCTACTCTTTCTTCTAGTGTTAATATCTTAGGGTCAAATCTCATAGGAAGAGATATTAATACCTTTCGAACAATTACAAATTCTTTGATTTCTTCTCCCAATCCCATGATTGCATTTACTGTTTCATCAACTCGTAAAAAGCAAGCTGCAATATTCTCATCTTCCTTCATCTTTAGTTGTTTGAACTCACCTCTGTAAGTTTGAAGCTTTGCTGCTTTGACTTTTGAATCTCCTTCATAAATATTTTGAAGTTTGTCCCAAATATCTTTAGCGGATTTACAATGTGCAACTTTGGTGAATATCGATTCTCTAAGACCATTCAAAAGTGCATTTGTGGCTTTGGAATTATTCTAATTGAGTTTCATTCCTTTGTCATTTGTCGGTGGAACTGTTGGTGTTGTGTATCCCTCTACAATTGATTGCCAAATTTCAAATCCTTGTGCCTGTATATATGTCTTCATCCTTATGCTCCAAAATGCATACTTCTGTCCATCAAACTGTGGTATTCCATTTTTATACATGTTGATGCTCTCCATGATCTACCTTTCAGTGGTTAAAATGATTTCTGAAGAAACCTGCTCTGATACCAATTGTTGGATTACTGAGAGGGGGGTGAATCATTAATAGAGCAATTTAATCCTTTTTGTCCATATAATGCAAGTGTTATATCAATGTAGCATTATCATCCATTATTTGCAGAGTAAATAAACAATGAACAAATGAACAATCATACACATACACAATACACCAGTGTTTTACGTGGAAACCCAAAGCGGGAGAAAACCACANAATGATTTTTCTTATATGTCTTGAAGAATTACATTCATTGGAAGCACCAACTTCCTTTGTTTTCCAGCTACAACTAGAAGGAGGCTCCAATCCCCTAGTTTCTCAGGCTAAAACCTGAGGGAAGCTCCAACTCACCAATTCTCTGGCTACAACCAGAAGGAGGCTACAACCCCCTATGTTCTCCAGTTAGAAATGGAAGGTGGCTACAAACACATGTCCTTGCCCCGTCCAACCGCCCTGACGTAGAAGTAGAATGATGGAACCACTGTCACACTATGACTGTGAGATATACCACTGTACAATTGTATCAATCTGTACTACTGACCTGTAACCAACCTGTACAACTGCCCTGTAATCAATATGTACCTGAACTGAACATGTATAAGCAAAATACAACAGGTACACGACATGTAGTGTTGTAGCACGCGTATGTATGCATCCTATATGTTATCCAGCCCACGTATGTACACGACCAAACTATTATGCAACCTGCGTATGACTTATGAAAACTAGGGTTTTCTTTCTTCTGAAAACTTATGACCCTGTGTACCTTCTTTCATATAGATTTGTAACCTGTCAATGTATCCAGACTGTATTTGTACCCTGTGCATGAATCCTCATACATATCTCTCTCTATTCATGTGCCACAAGTGTGTGTAATCATGAACAAGTATAATAACCCTCACATGATCTAGACTTCAAACCCTTTCTGATATTCAACCTCTCAATACATCAACCAATATACACTCTCAACCATATACCACAAAAACCCTTAGCCATATGCCAAAAAATACAAGATGTGCATCAACAAGAAGTATCAATGATAAATATACCATCACTGTATTTGTGTAGATCTGAATTATACAGAAGATCCCATACAATCACTAGTCTCTCTAGGGAGAATTCTCAAATCTCCATAACCATTTCTTATGCATACATCAAAATCCAACTATTCATAGAAATAAGACATACCTTTTGAACCAATGGATAGATCTGATGTATCTGAGCACTGTAGACCTTTCTGGGAGCTTGATCTCAGAATCTAGAACCTCTGCATATTCATCTTTTCAAGTTTTCATGGCTTTACCAACATGTACGCACCCTAATACACTTCCAACCCGCATACGTACTCACCCTAATACATTGTCAGCCCGCGTATGTACGCACCCTAATACACTGTCAGCCTGCGTATGCCTCAAAAACTAAGGTTTTTTAGTATTCAATGTAATTCTGAAACTTTCACCATCATCCCTTTGTACTACCTCAGACTTTCACAACTTTAGGTGTATTAATGAGTACTTGCAATAAGCCTTACACAACAAAAGATATTCAATGTATTCAAGTGTAATTAAATGAGAGATCCTTGACTCTTATTTATACTTGCTTGTAGCATTCCACTTTCCTTATTTTAGGGAGTTCTCCATTAACTTTATTATTTAAATCATTTCCTTTGCAAACACTTTGACTTTTAGGGGCTTCTAGATGACTCATGAGGGTTCTCCAACTTCACATGGCCATAACTCTCTAACCGTGAGGAGTTATGCGACGTTCCACATACCACCAAAAATGGCATGAAATGTACTATCCATATGGAATAGTCTTACCTGCAAATATCTCAAAACTCATATGATTATCCATCAAACAAACTTGGGCCGATTACCCTAACCATTGTGCTGTCGAAAATTGGTATCAGACTTTCTTAAAGGGTTGACATCAATGACAACCAACCCATTTAATCAACATTACCCTTATCCTCTTTCAAAACTAGTATATTATAATTATCCCTTAGTTTTTTTAATGTAATGGACTTGTCTCTGGTTAGGTTTCTTCTTGGTGGTTTTTCTCTTATGATTAACACAACACATTCTTTTCTTAGTTCCTCTGCTTCTTTACAGGAATCTTCCCTGGGAAAAAAGAAAAATTAAGACCATAACCTAATAAAAGATGTGTGATCTCATCTAATTCCATGTTGGATAGATTAAATACATTGATTTTGGGCATGCAACTAACGTCCGACCTTTGTGCGCGTGAATTTTGTTTTGAGTGAAGTCTATCGAATTTTCTGTCTTGTTTTCTCATAGTTTCTTATTGAACTCTCTTCATCTGCCATGTTGATGAGGACTCTACCTCCACCTAGTTATCAAACCTCATCAAGCTAGCCACACACACATGCATTCTATGTCATTTTTCTGAAATAATATTGATCAATTTTCATACATACCTAATTTATGATCCAATGAAGGCCAAACTCACGATTTTGAAAACTTGATTGTTTCTATTGCTATGGAGGCAATGTTTAATGATATCAAAGCAGGGATAATCTTTTCATCTCTGCAATTCTTGAGAAAAGATAAATCTACCAATTTATGAACCACTTTAAACCTTGTTCTTTCGAATAGACGGACCTCAACTAATGCCTCCCTTCCATGGAGAGAAACCATTAGGTTATTCATTTTACGCAGTCATGAATTAGAAAAAAAAGAGTAAAACTGTGTTAGTTTTGTTACGAAACTCTCAACATTTCAATCCCAAGGCTGTGATCATCTTCAAGAGTGATAAGCTCATAAATTAATAAAATATCTTTTGATAACAAATAGTAATCCATTTTATGATGAAGGTCAAACTTTGTAACTGACCTTTTACATTAATTATTTGTATTGCTATTATTAATTTTAAGGATGTGCAAGACATGCTTCCATGATTCAATGATATTTAAACCTTCATCTCTATTTAGAAAAATATGAAATTTTATGGGCATGTCCACAGTGCCTGGGTTTATAGAAGTGCCAGTGAGGGTCGCCAATCAATTATGCACCAATTTTCCATAAATTGCAAATTAGAGGTTTTTTAAGAGCAGGATGGTGCTCATTCTTGGGGGATTTGTTATTGATGATAATTTTGAAGGGTTTTAGAAAAGCAGACATGAAAATACCTAGTGAAGGAATTGACCAGATTTCAAGGAGTTTGGAGTGTAGATTCCAAATGGGCAAAATCCACTATTCTAGGCCACTTTTTGGCGATTTTGGGGATTTTCAAAGGAGGAAAAGGGACCCTAGATGGAAAAACTAGAAAATTTTATGTACTCAACATTTTACTTGCTCATCAAGCCAAACAAATTTTTCTTAGAGAAGTTTTTCCACAACTTCTTAGATTGGGAAATAAACAGTTTGGATAAAAATTCAAACTCTAGGAAAAAGTGAAAAAGGACAAAGTTGGCATTTCCATATTGCTACAGAATTTGATTCAAGCATTAAATCATCCATATGAGAGTTTTTGTGTGTACGCCATCATCAATATTATCATTATCCAATACAAAATTTTCCTTGGTTCCTGACATATTTTCTTCTGCAGGTGATGGAAGATGACCTTTCAGATAAATTGCACCAGTGAAGAAAATGCACATTGTGAAGAAGTGGTATATTTAAAAGGCTATAACTTTCTACTCAGAGCTAATAATTGAGAAAGAGAGAAATTAATGGAAATTTAATTAAGAGGGGAACATGTTATAATATTAAATCTTTGCAAATTTGCATTTGGTTGATTAAGTAATTTGCAAGAACAAGACATCTAGGTTCAATGAGCAATGCAATTGTTCAATGAAGAAGATTTCCAATTGGAAAATGTTTCCAAATGATAGATATGCATATCAAATGCAAATGATGAGCAAGGAAGGTTGAATATATTTCATGGTGGTTCCTATGCATGGATGAAGATGTTCAATTGAAGGTACAAAAGCATGGAAATGAAAAAAATGGTTGAGTACTTACCAATGAGGTAGTACTGATTATGGGCAGGGACACTCAAGAAGAGTTTTATGGAAAGGTATGTTCATAAGGGATCAAATGAAATTGATGAAAAGTTTTAAGTACTTCTATAAATCTTATTCCAGATTGAATCACAAATAGTATAGGGATCTAAGAATCTAGTGTATTGATAAAGAAGGAAATGATGATACATGACATTCATTGTAATTGGTAAGAGTAATTCATATTTCAATAAGAGAGATAGGGAAGGACTTGATTATTTTTTTTGGATACTACATGAGCAAAGGAATGATGACATGTATTCAGAGTCACAAGAGCTCATATGTATTGGATATGAATATTTATGCTACAATAGAATGTTCAACAAAGGTATGGAAGATGACTACCTAGTTGTGAAGATTATGACCAATGCAGGTGGTTATTATGTACAGTCAAGCAACAATAATGGGATACACAGGAGGGTAAGGTAAGTTTCTTAAACCTAGATCCAAAGGAAATTAATCATGTAATTATTATTGCAATGCATGATTACAATGAAAGAAGTGGTGTGATGCTCATGATATGGGTGCACCATCTCTGTGGGAAAATATATGAAGAATTCAAAGAGTTTCCATCTATGAACTAGCAAATTTTGTTTAAAGGAATTTAGAGCAAGAGATCCACATGTGTTATCAGAGTGCATAGTGGAAGCATGGTGCAAATGTAAGGAATTCAGTGTGTGGAATAATGAAGATTCATTCACTCTGAAGGGTGCTAGTGGAGAAATAAAGCATTGCATTGTATGAAACTTGGTTCTAGAAGGATACAATCAAACTTCAAAAGTATTTATTCCATTAAATGAAGCATCCTTCAAAATTTGACCAAGATAGGAACAACTTGAGATATTGGCAGAAGGTGTCATAATGTGAATGTTTAAGTTAAGTGGAGTATATTGTAGCAATCAGGGAATGATAACAACAATGAATGGGATTTGTGAATGCATGTAGAGAATTCTAAGAGAATTCCAAGTGATAAAATGGATGACAACCCCATAAAGAAACATAATAAAACTAATGATTTCCAAAATGGAAATATTGAGAAGGTATATGGAAAAGAGAGTATGTGTGTACTTGGCATTGGTATTGTTTGCAAAGTGATGAAATTTGGAAGAAGAAAAAACATATGAAATTGGAAAGAAGATATAAATGCAACATTACAGCATGTTGGAATAGTGACTGTAGAAACAAATGAGGATCATGGACAACAAGGCAACCGTGTTAATGATGGGGAATTTCTAAACTTATCTCTTGTTAATTTGATATGTATTTCTTAAATTAATAATTTGATATATATGTAATAGTTTAAAGCATAAGAAAGATAGAAATGCAAGACTATATAGCTAAAATGCACATGCATTAGTAGGGCATACATATAATGAATACTTAGTGCATATAGATATGCATTAGTGCATACATAAATGACTAAGTATAGATATAACATGTTTATCGACTAAAAATAGTCTATTGATATATGTATTTAATAAATATGTATGATCCAGGAAAATGGTGGATAGCATGGTTGAAGATGTTGATGATGCTACTACATATCGCAGTTACCCATATAAAGAAAATATGAGGGTAGTAAAATGTTGAACAAAAGGTTGGTGAAGGAGGCTCCTGAGCCTCTAACAAACATCGAGTTATTAGGTAACATAAAATAGATTGATGAAAACCATGCATGTATGCTTATGTTGCATAGATGTTGGATGGAATTTACATAAGAATTTCCTCGATCATAATTTAATATCTAAAGTGGTATTATTAGGTAATTTGATGCATTTATAGGTATGAAAATCCACTTAGTGGATAAAGGAAGAAGGCTCGAGATACACAAGTTGTTTTGATGGGCCCAAAAGACCCCTTCAATACGTTAAGGGAGAACGCCTAATGACAGGTCCCAATTATACCTACTCTCATTTAGGATAATGTTTCCTACCAGAATATTGGCCTAGTTGCAGCTCTAAAACTATCTAAATATTAATTTGAGAAGAGAATGTTCTCAAATGAATTAAAATTCTATGAAACCAAATTAGACTAAACTGATTACTATTACTCTAAGATGCATTCCTAATTTATTCTATCCTTTCTTGATCAGGAGCAAACTATTCAAATAACATGCAGTTAAACATCATATTACTTGCACATAATTAATTCATATAAGTAAGGAATAAATAAATTTAACAATGTAATGAGCCAGATACAAATAATTGATTCCCCAACTTATTAACTTGTCATTTCACTTAGTATGAAAATAATGGCAACAATGGATATACAAAAAATTGGTCTGGAAAAACTTCATTGAATTAAAATCCATACACTCACATAAATAAATATGCATAAA
>JZKD02S1294032.1:0-11998 GCA_000966675.3 Picea glauca | reverse complement strand
CTGACTGAAGTTAGTTGTGGCCCTCACTTCCCTGTGCATTTCTTTTCCAATTCTGTGTTGAACATCATTCATATATTGAGTTTTGTCCATTGACCTCCACTCATATAAAACCAACATCCACTAAAAAAATTGATGGGTACTAGGCTTATCCTCTCGCAATATTAGGGTGACTATCAGTGCTAATAGAAACCAACAACATAATATGTTTTCCAAACTTTATTTCAGATTTCTCAACCAACCAAACAATAAGAGTGATAATTACATCGTTTAAGTAGGATAATAAATTCTACAAGTATCTATCACATGAAATCCATAACATGAAATAAACTTATCATGACAATACAAAACACATAAATCACTTATCTGAAACTTAGAATTAGCAAGAAATTGCTAAAGGGTGTTCCATTTTCCACCCAACCATAGGCACAACTTCTCTTGGTGTATTTTACATCTGACCACCCCCTAGCCAGAGTATGATGCCATGAGAGAATTTTTTTTCTTAGAAAACAACAAGGGATGAAGGTTACTCTCCTTCTCCCATAGGACCTGACAGTCCAATATTCTATCCACCAAGCAAGGGGTTCTATTGTGATTGCTCACTCAATCACTAAATATCTCTATAGGCCCATTTATCAGCTTGATTAGAAAACACCACCCAATAGTTCTTATACCCAAAAAAATTTATCTTCTCAGTTATCTTATGAACTAGAGGGCTTCACATGCTCTTCCTCTTTAGATCTAGTCCCCAGACCCATTCGTGTGTCTCCCCTCCTTTTGCCCATGATTTTCCTCTTTTTTTATTTTCTTCTACAACAATATTTCATGGGTCCATTTCCCAATTCGTGTGTTATATTAGGAAGTTTCCAAATGGGGTACTATGTCCATCTCTTCATTGACTCTTGAGGATTACTTCCCAACTACCAACTTGAATGGTAATTAAATTCTCTAGAAAAGAGGATTGTTCTAGGTATAGACATGTTAAATCTAGTAGAGTACTAATCTGGAATGGGTCATTTAAACCATTACTAGATCCCCTCACCATCCCCTCTCATGCATCATAATTTGCATTAGCAACACCTTCCGCAGTTGTTCAACAATTTCCATTTTTATTTAATAGAAGAAAAAAATTTCATTAACTTCTTAACAAAGGTTCATCATTTTCCAAAATCCATGCATAGCATAACTGCCCATATTATTTTAGCAATAACATAATTATATTTACAAGCTTGGGTAAATAGGGGTGTTACAGATTAGACTTAGGATTAATTATAACTCTTTGGGGGATAGTTTGTTGTCCTTCCCCATTTTTTTTCTTTTAATTCTTAGCAGCAACGAGTCCCACATACTCGTCAGAAATGCTACATCAAATAAGAGTAGGTCTAATTGGGACCTGCCATGAGGATTTATCCCTTACCTTCTTGACAGGAAATTTGGACCCATCAATAGAAATGGTGCCAGAAGGAGGTCCAAATGACAAGCTAAGTCTATGGATTTATTCTGATTAACTTTTTTTTATTTACTTATGGTTCTATCCCATATCCCTTTATGGAGATGTTTTTCTGGTATTGTACCTCCTAGAAATATTTTACATTTTTTATCGCAACTTAAATTTGATGGCAATAGTGAGATGGCTACATATGAACATGATTTTAAATTCTAGAAATTTTATTCTTCTCACAATATTACTGATGGAAGTGCCATTTTCAAGTTGTTTACTCTCACTTTTGCAGGCAGGGTCAAGAATTGGTGCAATACCTTTTCAGTTGCCTCTATTCACACATGGGAGCAATTTATGATTCAATTTTGGAATGCTTGTGAGAATTATGATTATGATGATTTATGTGCAGAGATATCAGAACTTAGGAAGAACAAATATGAATCTCTTGAAGATTTTGTTATCATACTTACTCATATTTGCTATATATTTCCTTTGGATGATAGGCCCTCTACCAATTAATTAATTTCCTTCTTAGTTTCTCTTATGAATGAAACATATGAGTGAGTGGTTGACGAATCTAAATAATGTATTAATTTTTCTTTACATGTTTATTTGGATGTACATGAAGATGTTGAAAATGATAATGGATTAATTGGACTTCATATGTCTAGATTTTTCTTTACTATGGGGGATATAGATCATAGAGATAATTATTTTTCAGGAGAAACATATGTATCCTCTCACCACTCCATTCCCCATTTATTTCCTTGTGATGAAAAAGAGACCTATTGTGTTATAAATTTGAGTTCATATTTTTCTATAGCCGACCAAGAGGATGTTTTTCCTATTGATAATGGGACACTTCGGGTCACACTGATGGTTATGTCAGGTTCTCATTATCATATCTCGTATTTTGCATCACAATAAATGGAAGAGGAAGATATTGGTAAAGGCATAATGTTAATCATGTTTTTAATAAAGATAATCTGGACACTCATGAAATCAATATTTCCTCACCCATGAATAATTTGGAATTAGTGTCTTTTGATTTGGATAGTTATGCTACTACAAATTCTCCTAGCCTAAATGAGATGGATCAAGAAGTTTTTCTACTGTTGGTGGATTATTTAATTAAACTTCTTGTTCTAAAATTTCTTGTGATGTGCTCCTCTCCTCTAACCGTGAGCATGCTATGAAATATATTTCAAATTCTCATATTGTGCAGGAGAACGACAACCACATCAATCTCTTCACTTCAGGAGAAGAAATTAAAATACAAGACATACCACTTATATCACAACAATCCATTTTTTTCTTAGAAGAAGAATACCATGTTGAAGAAGAATGTGTTGATTGTGAAACCATTCCTAGTATGAATCCCATTGATTCACAATCAACTGACGATGTGCTTAAGGAAGAGGAAATACCATTCAGGGAGTCACTTGTTGAAAATGTTTCATGTTCACGAGAATCTTTTAATTCTATTAATTCTTTCACTTATTGTTATTTATATACTAATCTCTTTAATGATTTTATTTTGAAGGAAGCCACCCATTGTTCTATTCAAATGAACTCAATAGGGATGAAACATTTTGAAGTACTTGATGGTGGTAATGTGCATATGGAAGATAGAGAGGATAAGGCCTCTTCCCTTGAACTTAACACAACTATGCCTCATCATCCTTCTTCATGGGATGAAGGAAATGTCGTAGCGGATGTGTATATCAAGATGTCTTCTTCTTTTTCATATTAATTTTGTATCAATAAAGAATGTTCTTTTTCACTTATCCCTTTACCTGGTATTTTTTATACTATTGGATCTCACCATTGTTTTGATCTCATCTCGCATACCATGGTGGATTCTGGTCCATGTGTATCATTTGATTCCACTAATTTGTCTCAAGTTGATGGTTACTTGAAGTATGAGTCTGGGGAGGCTTGTCAAGAAAATGAGGCACTTCGGTCTACACCGATGGTTATGATAGGATCACATTATTTTGGTTTGTCTTCAAGGATAAATAAGCATATCAACACAACGATTCTCTCACCAATTACACTTCATGCAAATTCTAGGAATATTTCTCATTTGGTATGTGACTTTCTCGTAGACTCCCTACATCAATTCTATGTCATTCATAATAGAATCTATGATAGAATTGGAGCATGGTTGGAGGAATTGTATTCATCTAATGTTCCCATGGATTATCACAATGACATTTTTAATATATGGTGACTAATGTTTTTGATGTTTTAAATCTTCCTACTTTTAGTCTATTTTTATTCCAAGTTATATCACTAATATTTTGTCATTAACATATGTTTGCAGGTTTTGGATTATATGGATGGCTACATTGGCATTATGAATTTACATAACTCATTTTTCATTCGTTGTAACATAGGATAGGAGTAGGGTAGAATAGGCTAGTGTCCTTTCTTCACGCATAGTTTATTTTTGCTTCCTAGTTTTTTAATTAGTTTTCTATTTTCCTTTTCTCTTATTTACAATTGGTTGAATAGTACATGAATTCTCAACAAAGGTGGAAAGAGATCGAAGGATTCACCACTAAATTTTCCATTGAATGGACTTTTTTTAATTTAATTTTGATATGAAAAAATTGTTTTTTTTTCATTCTCAAAACTCTCTATGTGTGGGACAATTTTCAAATCCTTGCTTATATTCGTTCTCAATTATGCCAAATCTTTCTTAAGCATTATTCTATCTTACAAGTGGGTCTTTTAAGTAAAGAATGTTATTCAATCCCTCTTGTGGCAAGACTCAACACTCATGTTGGTTCTATATTCATATATACATGATTATGACTTGAAGAATTTGCTTGATTGGATCTTTAGAAGTATTGATCTTGTTGTCCCATACATATTGAATTTAAATTTTGAGTTATTAATTATGCCCATATGAAATCCAAGCCACTCCAACTCCTTGAAAATTCTTTGGATGATTATTTCATCACAGTCTTGAAGTTATCCAACTGGCTTCTTTCAAATTGATTATTTTCTTACGATTGCTTTCAGCCAACGTGATTTTTCTGTATGGAATTTTTAGCACACTGAGCTTAGCTTATTTTTATTTCTTTTGAGTTATTTTCTTTCAACACTTTTAGTTTTAATATTTTACATTGGTTGTGTTGGATATTTACAACTTTGGGCAGTCATTATCCACAACAAAGTAAGAGAATATCCATCTACACCATTACAGAAGCCCCATGAAGAAGTTCAAGACCCAGGAAGAGAAGTCATTCCCAGAGGAAAATAATAAAGTAATTGAAGACGTGAAAATGAGAAGTCGGCCCTAAAGTGGTGCCCATATTAGTATAAATACAGGACTGGCTCATTTCATTTGGATAGGAAAATGGTTCTCCTTTATGTAGTGCGCACAAGGAAGTTGCAGTTGTAGTTGTGCTATTTCTCTATATATTGGTTCTGGTTATCTTGGAGAGTGTGACACACTTGGAAAAGCTCTTGCTTGGTTATTCTAGATCATCTTATTGAGATGCTAGGTCTTGGACATGCTAGCCTTGGGGAAGATCTTCTTTGTATGGTATTTTGGTTATATCATGGTGATGTATTGGTAATATCTTGGATTGAATTCTTCTATAGAAAAGTTGTTGGGTTTTCTCCCAAGGTTAGGTTTCCCAAGATAAACTCTTGTTTTCTTGTGTTTATTATGCATGGTTAATATTTCTAGATCTTGTTATTTTCGGCGCAATACTATAGTTGATATTTTTAGTGTATAGTTATTCTATGATAAATGTTGTATAAAAGTGAATCTTTTTATTAAATCATAAGGAAATAACTATCGTATTTGAGAATCATATAAACATCGACATGGTTTCAAAGCTAGTTGAAATATTGCCACTGCACAGGTTATGTTTGTCACTGCACATGAAATTTTCCACTGCATAGATATGAACTTGTCAAGTTCAATGAGCAATTTATTGGAGGGCGTTGAGATTAATTTTTCCATATATAAACTCACCTTAACCTGGAACACCTCCTGGTAGTCTCAGATTACAACTTGGTGAAAGTTGAAATTTCTCATTACAATTGCAGTTGCAGTTGCCAGTCACAGTTGCAGTTGAATTTGTAGTTACAGTTGTTGTTGTAAGTCGCCAGTTGCAATTGTAGTTTCCAATTACCAATTTTTTGTTGCACAAACCTTGAAATTAGAAGAAAATTTGGATGGTGCTACAAATTTCAGAGGTATGCACTTGTATATAAGTTATATCATGAGGGTGTTTGTAGGAAATGTACACTTGGAAAAAGGACATTTGTTCAAGTAGTAATAGTAGGTCCAAAAGGATCATAGATATAGTGCACTCAGAGGAAGCTCAAGAGTTGGTGGAAGAAATGATGATGTCTCCTACAATATATGGAAACTTGAAATCAAATGGGACAGCAACAGTAAGATTCCAAGTTTGCATATCAGGTTTGATATTTTAAATTGGTGTGTCTTATGTATATGTTGTAAATGGGACAACAGTCTTTAGAGTTCTATTATTGTCGATTATTTTTGCTATCAAATGTATTTAATATTTTTGGTACTATGATCATTATGTAAATGCTCATTTTTTAGTACTAAAGATGCACTTTTTTGCAATATAGAGTTAATCTCCTCTAGGAGATGTTCTTGGTTGTTGTCTTTGTCCTAGGCAGGTTACCTTGTAAATTCCATGGAGGTTACCATGGAGATGTTCTTGTTTTGTTCCAGGCAGTTTAACACGAAGGAATGACTGGCCACGGGTGATATCTTTGAGAGGGATCCATAGTGACAGTTGTAGGTGACAAAAATATTATATGGTCTCTAGTTTGAGACATGGAGCAAGCTATCCAGACATGAAGTTGTATACATGATAGTATACATCCATATATCGAAGGCAAAGAAGATGAAGTTAGAATCTTCAAAAAAGAAGGATACTTTTGTGGGATATAGAGTGTTCCACGTGGATATTGATAGTGAGGAGCATAAGATTCTGAAAGATGATAATACAGATCCCTCTAGTTTAGTTTTTTACTTTTTAGATCATCGAAAAGAGTCAGTAGATCCAGAAGATCTAGTGGTTCTACCTAGAGATGTTGGAGTGACCAAGTAGAGATCAACATGGCTTCGTGATATGTTGAAAAATGCAGTGAGACATGTAGCTCTTCGTGATACTCAGAGTTTCTCAAGTTACATGGAATCACATCATTGATTCCACAACCTTCCAATTATGAGGAGAAGCAGGTGGCTCCACCACTAGTGAGGCAGACGTCCCCACCTAGTACAAATTCATAGGAAGCTAGAGTTTAGAGGGATTTATCCCTCGTGATCTAATAGGGAGGAGAAACCTCCCAAGACAGTTCATTGGATATCAGACTTCAGAGATGAAGAGGGAGAAGATGACTCCAAAGACTGTACAGACTCAAAGGGAGTCATGTTTCATAGGGAGCATGGTACTCCAGGATTGATGGATACTTAATGAGCTTGGTTTTAACCAAGAATGATGCAAACTCAAAGTGAGCATGATCTGAGAGAGAGTTGGTTGGCTCAGAGGGAGAGTCTATCATTCAGATGGAATTTCTCCTCAAGTTCAAGTGGGAGAAATACATCTTCTAGGACTGACAGACAGGCGTCATGAGTTGATCATGAGGACAGAAAGAAGCTTCAGAGGAAGGAGGATTCTAGGAGATGTGATACCTTTTGGGAGGATCCACTTGTTTCAATAGAATTTTCTATAGTGATATAGGAGGAAGCAAGTCAGGAGGATTGGGGTATGGATTTTTCCTCAGTCATATAGGGAGCATCTAGTGAGGTAGATTGGACAATAAAGCCTGCTTTAGTGATAGAGGGAGTTGTCCTCATAGTTTAATATGGAGGATCTTGGTCAAATGTACTCTTAGTATAATAGGTTTGACAGAGATCAAATGAGATCTTCCTCAATCAGAGGATACTGATGAGATTCGATATGATGGAATGTAAGTACATGGTTACACCTATGGAGACAAATCTAAATAAGTTGAGTGACTCTGCTTCAAATTCATATTTGGTGGATCCCATGATATACAAGAAGTTGATTGGATCCTTGATATACCTGGTTAACATTAGGTCAAATACTTGTTTTTCACCTTGAGCCAGTTTATGGTGGAGCCAAGACACTACCATTGGGTTGCAACAAAGCATGTGTTGAGGTACCAGCATGGTACAATTGGATATGGCTTCTCTCGGGTGATGAAGTGAGGTTGCATATATATACAGATTATGATTGAGCAGGGAGTGAAATAGACATATTGAGCACCTCAGGGTGTTGCTTCAATTTGGAATCAATTATGTTTTCTGAGATAAGATGGAAGCATGCTTTTGTAGCACTCATCATAGTAGAGAGAAAAATCTAAAGAAGTTGAGTGACTCTGCTTCAAATTCATATTTGGTGGATCCCATGATATATAAGCAGTTTATTGAATCCTCGATATACCTGGTTAACACTATGTCAGATACTTGCTTTGCACCTTGAGCCAATTTATGGTGGAGTCGAGACACTACCATTGTGATGCAACAAAGCATGTGTTGAGGTACCAACATGGTACAATTGGATATGGTTTTTCTCAGATGATGAAGTGAGGTTGCAGATATATATAGATTCTGATTGATCAGGGAGTGAAGTAGACATATTTAGGACCTCAAGGTGTTGCTTCAGCTTGGAATCAATTATGTTTTTTGAGATAATATGGAAGCATGCTTCTGTAGCACTCATCACAATAGATATGGAGTATGTCATATTCAGTGTCTCAAGTCATAAAGTGGTGAAAATTCATAATATTCTTAAAATACTTCATCTGAGACATGGTATAGAAAGGAGCAATGAAGCTCCAGTACTTATCCACGGATGAGCATATTGCAAATATCCTCCCAGAGTGTCCATGTTGATTTGGTTGAGGACGATGATACTCAGGATTAGCCATGTTGATTTGGCTAGTGATGAATGTTGATGTTTCAACATTGGGCAGAAATTGTCCCAGATTGGTCATGCACAAGGCTATGATAGTGCTGATATGACCAAAGGGAGAATGATCATTCATTCACAGGGCTCTTCTAGTGGTGAATGGCCCAGGTATGTTGATACTTTCCAGGCCATAGCATCAGGAAGAAATTATTCTATATATCATGCAAGGGGCTATGCTAGTGTTGATATGACCAAAAGAGAATGATTCATTCACTTACAGGGCTCTTCTAGTAGTGAATGGCCCATAGCATCGGGTAGACATTATCCTAGATTGGTCATGCATGGGGCTATGTTAGTGTTAATATGACCAAAGGAGAATGATTCATTCACTTATAGGGCTCTAATAGTAGTGCATGGTCCATAGCATAGGGCAGACATTATCCCATATTGGTCATGTACGAGGATAGGTTAGTACTGATATGACCAAGGTTAAATGATTCATGCATCCACAGAGCTTTTTTAGTGGTGAATGGCCCATGTATAGTCCTTCTCCTGTCAAGGAGTAGATGGACTCACGATGTTATCACATGCATATTCAGGGATGGAATGTGTGTGTTTAGATGGAATATCAATATGGCTCGTGAAGAAACCTTTCTATGACAAAAAAAATCCAAGTATGGAGAATGTCTCCCTCGTTGAGAGTGAGTGTTGGAAATTTTCAACTTCAGGTAGTCATTCTACACAAGAAAGTATAAGAAGACCCATCTACACCAGTAAAGAAGCCCCAGGAAGAGAATCCATCCCCATGGGAAAATAATAAATTAATTGAAGACCCAGAAATAAGAAGTTGACCCCATACTGGCACCTATATTAGTATAAATACATGAATGGCTCATTTCATTCAGACAAGAAGATGGTTCTCCTTTTTGTAGTGTGCACTAGGCAATTGCAGTTGCAGTTGTGTTATTTCTCTATATCTTGGTTCTGGTTATCTTGGAGAGTGTGCCACACTTGGAGAACCTCTTTATTGGTTATTTTGGGTCATCTTATTGAGGCGTTATCCTTGGGGAGGATCTTCTCTGTATGGTATTGTTGGGCTCATGATTTGGTTGTTTTATGATGATGATCGAATCCTTTTTTGTACTGGTATTATATGTATTAATAACCATTTTGAATATGTTTTCAAAGGATTTTATATCAATTCATCATGGATCTACAACATGTATGTGAAATTGATGTTTTTCAATGGTTTTGAGTTAAATTCGATTTGATTTAGTGTTTAAGAGAATCTAATTCACGATCTATGTGTCAAAGGACAAATTCACAATGCAATTTTTCATTCGATACCTCATCTAGCACTCCATCCTGTATGTGATCTGGCACTCCATCTAACACGCAATCCAGCACTCAGAGCGTGGAGGAGTTGGCGGTTGTTGCATTGGCGTCCTGTGGTGGACGAATCAACGACCTAGGTTTTGTGCCCCCTCGTGGCCTCCAGCTACTGAGCTCTTGACATATCAGATTAGGCAGTTATTCTAATCATTGAGTGGCTCATTTAGTTTCTAGAAGCCAAAGCAATTAGCATCTCATTTAATGAATTTTCTATCTTTAGAGGAGGTCGACCCTTCTAGTGGTCGACCTCTCGGGTTGTAATTCGCCTATAAATACCACCAGTAGTGGCAAGACTAAAGACAAGAATTGTTAAGAAGAGTTTCATTATGTAATTCAGACACTCTCTGCAAATTTTGTTCCAGAATTCATTTTTTTTTCATTAATGACAAAATTTCATTGAGTTAAGACTGCGTTTTGTTGTTGGAGAGTAGCCACAACCTGCTAGGGGCCCACTATCGGTCTGGGTAACTATACATCAATAGATATCGTGTGTTTATCTTATTTATTAGTTAGAAATTATACCTGTATTTGTGTTGTATGTATTTTTCAGTTTCAATTATTGTATATGTCAATTATAATTTGATTATCTAATTTGTCTTTCTTTAGATGCAGATTGCTTGTAGGAGATGGTTAATTATCATGTTGTGTCTCTTCTTTCTTAGTTATGAATCGTCCTGCAGGATACTAATTTAGATAGTGTATCGAAGTCTTAATTAAGTTACTCTGGTTTTGGAAACTAAAACAGAGCATTAACTTAGACAGGGTATTAGTGTAAGCAGATTTTTAATTTAAGGTTGTTTGTAAGCTATCATAGATTAATTGTTTCAAGTTTTGATAATTGTAATCAAGATAAATTCATAGATCTATTTTGTTTATTAATTTTTCCGTAGTATGATAGGATAGAAGTAGATTTGGGATTATGATTTTTAAAAGCATTTTAGTTAATTTTGAAATATGATTCTTAATGATAGATTAGTTCATTTTTATGAAATCCCAATTATGGATTTGAGTTGTAATTTCTAATTAGCATTAGTCAAGAGTTGTAGATTTTCACATAGTGTTTTTATTGTCATTCTAAATATGAATTTGAATTAAGATTTTCAATTAAGAATTGAATTATGAGTTTATAGCTTCGCTTAAATTAGTGATTTTAATAGAGTACTTTCCAGCAGTTATGTGATAGAGTGAATGATTGATGTTTACTTGAATTGTCATTAGTAGTTAGATGCCATCGGGATGTGAGTTCTTTCTTTTCTTGTTTTTAGTTAGGTAGATGAGTGCTCATTCTTGCAAGATATAAATAGTTGTTAGTTCTTCTTAAGAATAGAGTTTTGAAATATGATTTTTAATTATAGGACTAGTTCAGTTTAGATCATAAAATCTCAGTTAAGTAGATAGCTTACTTCTTGTTGCTTACTTAAAAAATTGAATAGATTAACTAACTTTAAAATAGATTTCTATTTGCTTATTTAGAAATAGTCCATCAATTCCTTGTTTGAAGTTGCTTAGGGTAAGTAGTTCATAATTCTAGAATTGCTTAAAGCTCTTCATTATTTGAGTTTATTGGCATTAGAGTAGATTACTCTAGGCTAGGCTAGATTAGAGATCTAAACCTGCATATACAGTGCTGGCACCTTGAATCTTACGAGTCAGGTTGACAATTTAATGTCGAAATAGATAGCATATATTTTACACGAAATTTTTGGCGCCGTTGTCGGGGAGGTGCTAAAACGGATAGAGCTTAGGTAGGTAGGTTGCCTTTAATTACACAACAAGGGGGAGGAGAAACTTTAAGACGAGAGGTAAGAACTTGTGCATCCATTTTAATGTGTCACTCCAAATCCTTTTTGTTCCCTTTCAGCAAGAGTGTTTAATTTTTCTATAAGTTTGCTTATTTTTCTTAGTTTGTTTACTTTTCTCAATTTGTTTACTTTCCTACAATTTACTATCCCGCAAGCGTGATTTCTTTCCTACACAGTGTGCTTACTTTCCCGCAATTTACTTTACCGCAAGCGTGCTTTCTTTCCTGCACAGTGCGTTTACTTTCCCGCAATTTAGTTTTCATGTCAGTGTGTTTATTTTACTGCAAGAGTCTTTTTTCTTTTATTTCTTTTATGTAAGTTTTATTTCTTTCATGCAAGTGTGCTTCCCTTTCGCAAAGTCTGTTTATTTTTCCTTCCAGTATGTTTACTTTCATACACGTGTGAGTTTGATTTTGTTCCTGCAATCGTAT
>JZKD02S1294021.1:0-11998 GCA_000966675.3 Picea glauca | reverse complement strand
GGTCCAGCCTGTCCGCAAGTGCATCCAATGCTCTACATTGATTGGTAGTATGCATGGTGGATGCGAATAAATCACAGTGTACTATTTTTGGTACTGTCGAATATTTATGCATGATGGGGCATTGTCTTGGTCCATGCCCATGGGTTCGACAGATCTCACAATATTCCTTCATTGGTGCTGCTTGGCATCCCGGGAAAGAGTGATATGGGGTGGGATGATGGAATGGTGAGTTCGTCGATACTTACGCAAATCCTCCCGTGGGTCCTGGTGGGGTTACATTTAGACTCTAAGGATGTCTCATCCCCCTTATTCGTGGACATTCGTTTTCCAAATGACCTTCTATATAGCATCCAGTGCACCAAACCTGTGGTCGTCCAGGTCTGGGTATCGTCAGCTCTTGATTCTTTTCTATAAGTGCTGATATTTTCCCTTGTAGTTGCGCTAAATTCGCATCTACTGGGGGTCGAGTTATTCTCAAGCTCCCAGGGTATCCCTCCATGGATTCAATCTTCATAGATTGTTCCAAGGCATCTGTCAATGTGGCTATCCACTATTGCGTTAGCAGAATCTGAGTCAGAGGAAACCGTCCCTGAATGTACCACTCCCTTTGATGTTCTTCATGGATTGGATGCACCAACCTCCCTATGGAATATTTAAACTTCTGGTTGTACTTCCAGGACAATTCTCCTTCCCTCTGCTGGATCTTGCACAACTCAGACATAACCTGTTGTTCTAACTGAGGTAGTTTGAACTCTACTATGAACCATGTCCATACCTGGCCGAGTGTGAACACTTGGCCTTGTGTGCCTGTCACACCTGGTTCAATGATCTTCATGTACCACTTGAGAGCATGACCTCTAAAGGTAGTCTGGAACTTGACCAACTTATTTGCATCTGGAGTCCCTCTGGATCTCCATATTGCTTCACACAAAAACAAGTGTTGTTCAACGTCTTTGTCTCCCTTACCCCAAAATTCTGGGTATCGGGCAATCGAACCTCCCACATGGTTGGAAATTGTTGATCCTATTGTTTTCTATCAATATGAACCCTAACAATCCTTCTTGTGATCTACCAGGGGATCCCAATATCCTCCTTGTACTCACACTTCATGGTTGTGACTGGTTAACTAATTGTATTGGAACATAATTTGCATGAAAAGGTAGTGTCAAACTTACTACTTGTATAAGAGGCACTTGGGGTATGGGTGATTTGGGGTTGGTGCCACTGACTTCGGGGCAGTTTTCTTTGATCTGGGGGGTCTTGTTAGCTTCCACTTGGACTATCTCTTTGTTCATATTCCCTATCTCTCCTATTATCGGGGATGAATCTTCTCTTTCTCCTCCAAGATTTATGTCAGCTTCCTCCTCTTTTACATCCACGCTTCCTCCTTCTCGTCCTGCCTCCTGGGGACTTCTTGATCTCCTTGCTTCTCTCTTGTTTAATCTTTGACTAGCCAATCATTCCTTTCTTCTCATCCTCTGCAGTTCTTCCATCTGTCTTTCCTCTATTTCTCTCTATCCTCCTTCTTTCCTCATCTTTTCAGATTGTCTTGCAGCTTTCTTGATCTTGTCATGCCACCATTTTTCAAGTATGGTGGATCTCTTCAAGGCTCGCTTATCTCTCAAATCCATTTATTTTTGTTTCCCCCCCATTTGTCAAAGAACCCTTCCCCTCTCTCATGCCATGACTTTCACCTCCTCTCGCCCTACCCCAAGCAAGGGTGTTTATGTTGCCATCTCAGTCAGGGATATAATCAACATCCCTTCCTCCACCAAGAAAGATTTAATCCACAGGGGGATTTCTCTTAACAGTCTTCCCCTTGTGCATTTCTTGAAAATTTCTTCTACCTAGGAGAAAGACTGGTGGTTCTTAGCTGAAAATTTGCTTATGTATCCTTCTATCATGGTAGTAACCTAGAAATCTACAGCCTGCATGACTGGGAAATACATCCCCTAAAGTGTTGCTAACTTGTCAGTATCCCACGCGCATATCTTCTTGACCCATCCCTGGAACTCTTGAGCTTCTTGGAGCCTCTTTACATAGTGAAAATATTCTTCTGGGAATTTAACCCAGAAAATCTTGTACTAGTCGCTTGATCTTCCTGAGTAAAAGATTGCTTCCCTCATAGTTCCCACTGATTTTCTCCTTAGTTCCACTTATTTCCATATGAAGGCATCACAGTTTCTTTCCCACCATTGATCAATGCCAGATCTATGGATCAACGGTACCATTCTTCCTACAGGTTTCCTTTTTACACGGGTCCTGACAACGAAACCATTTTGTTGGCGCGAATTCGATCAGACCAAGGTCCTTCTCAGGTTACCAACAAAAGGTACTGTGTAGTCTAGAGCGCTGAAATTTTCATCTCCTCTGAAGAGAAGAAGTCTCATTCGAAGCATTGTTGATACAGATAGATAGGGATGGGTAGGGAAAAGACTAAAGAGGATCCATAGATAATTTGGAACTCATTCATGTTCTTGCGCAAGAGACAACATCAGATCTGAAACATCTAACAACAAGAATTGAACCTACTTACGTTATGAACAATGATTTAAAAATATAGCCATCAAACAGAACTCATAAACCATAAAGGAACAATGTGATGCATAAGTAAACATCCAAAGACACATCATGTTTTGAAAATTTGGTTCTCCTTCATCATATTATCTTAGAGATCTTTCTTGCATTACAGACTTAGAATTACATATAAATGTTTAGTAGAGACTCTTGGCTCTAGGCCTGAACCACATAGTTCTAATTCCCCAATTGATAGGTCTCTTTCATTACAAACTCTACTCTTCTCGACTTACAACAAGTAAAAACAACTAATCCCAATACCTTGGGTGACTCTGATAGACATGAATCAACCCAACTCTAATCAACTCATGAATGAGTGAACCAACAAACTGAATGAATAAAAACAACAACACCAACCCTTTTACAATTATATTCAGTCCTATATATAGCCGGGTTATGTCTTTCTATTCGGCTTGCTCGCTTTCTTATTCTATTACAAATATTTTTTTCTTAGCTATTGTTGCGCTAGCTTCCACAACCTCTTTCTATTATTCTTCCTTCTGGCCTCTAATAAATTTTTCACAGCTCATGCTTAATCAAAACTTGCACAATTCTTTCCCAAAAATGAAGGGCCCAACAAACACGTCCATGCTTAATAACCTTCACATGTCTAGGAGCTAGGACCGTGGGATTAGGAGAAAAGGAGCTCCCTCTCTTTGGGTATTCAACTATTCATGACTCTAGGACTTTGAGCTACTCGAACTATGAATTATCTCAAGCTCTCTAAAGGTTTACCTATCAAATAAGTCATAACATGATGATGACTGCTTACTATCAGTTAACCTTCCACTACCATTGATCTAACAGTCACGAGAGAGCCTGCAGGATCTTAGATCAATGACCAAAATTATTTTGCGACTTCTCCCTTCAATGCTTCGGGTAGTTGCTGGTAGGAAAAACTACATATCCCTGAAGGACATACTCCCAAAGTGACATACCTTGTTGATGTGGCATTGGTTGAGTGGTTTCCACGTGTCACGTAGATTCATGACTTACGTATACCTAAAGTGCCAACTAGACCTTGACACTTTTCACCATATTATTGTGCCACGTGTCCTTATTGATGTGGTCTTGCTGGTGTGGATGTCATGAAGTTCCATATGTGTTTCCCCTTTGGATCATATATCGGATGGTCTAGTTTTCACCTAAATTCTTGATCCAATGACCATCATTCACTTCGGGACTTCTGGGTTCCGACCTTCGGGTGAACTTACATGTATTAGACTCCTTTTTTCCAAAGTGGTCAGCGATGAAGTTGAACACCATTGGACCCGCCTATCCTCATTCAATGATGACCATGTATTTCCCAGCTATGATGACCCTCATTCACTTCGAGAATTGGGGGCTCCATCCTTCAGGTGAACTTACATGTTTTAGACACTCTTCCCCAAATTAGTTAGCACCGGAGTTGAATATCTCATTTCCTTTACTGTGATTTGACTGTTCACTCTAGATCAATGATTGGAAATAGTTTGACTTCGGGGTTTTGACCTTTGGGTAAAATTACCTATTCTTGGCTTCTTTTCATCGGAGTGGTTAGCTCCATAGTTGATTGTTTCCTTTCCATTATTGTTATGTGATGGTTCCAATATTTCACTCCAGATCAACGATTGACGGTAGTTTGTTTAATCCGAGACTCCGAGATATTTGTGGCTTACACTGTCCTTCCATTAAACTCGATTGGATGGTCAAGAATTCATCCAAAGTCCCTCCTTGATATAATGACTGGAGGAATTTCGTGACTTTGTTCCTCTTCTTTATCTCCAATGTCTCAAAACTTTCGCTATCCTTCCACTTGGCTTTGATCAGTGGTTCTAACTGATCTGATGGTTGTGATTACTCCTAAAATTTGAATGGACGATTAGATTTCCATGATCCTTCGCAATGGATTCTTTTGTGTAGGCTATGGCTTATGCATGTGTATTCTTCTTATAATCTCCCTGTTATCTATTGTGAGCTTTAGGAACATAGGATCATTGTTGATCCTATTGTGATCAACACTAATCACGAATTGATTCAGTCCTAAGGTGATCTTCCTCTGCCCTAAGGTGATCTTCCTTTTCCTCTGATTACTATACATGTTTGACTCATGTTGCCACCTATGAAAACACACAATCAGTAATGACAACAACGATTACTTGAACTGTTGGTGCATGTTTATGTCAAATGATATTCACAAGAAATGCATATGGAAAAGTGTAAGATTGGAGCGATTACCTTGGGAAAAACAGAAGAGAAGAACTATGGTTGCCATGTTTTGGATTACCTGCAATTTTCAGTTGGAAGTAATGGTTAGGAAAGAGGTGATCGATTGAATGCAAATCTATTGTATAGCCAATTGGGAATGCAAAGAGAATCCTCTAGGATGGAAAGAACCATGATTCAGGTGTCTGATTTTGTGAAGGCATCTTTGGAAATATGCAAGGGGAAACAATGGAAAAGAGGCAATGTTATTGTTGCGTAGAGTGGTGTCTGTCAAATTTGTTGCTGCAATTATAGAAGACGTGAGGAACCAATGATTTACATGGTGTTCTATTGTGAATACTCTTTGCATTAATATGTTTATTGGGATACAACTGTGGATGCCTTCTATTCATGATAGAATCATGGTTCATATAAGAGGAAACCAATTAGGAGGGCTCAGGTATGGATTTTTCCTTGGTCATAAAGGGAGCATCCAATGAGGCAGATTGGACAGTAGGGATTTTTTTTAGTGACAGAGGGAGTTAGCCTCTAAGTTTTACAAGAAGGATATTAGTCTCATACATTACTATTTGGGATTAGAAGTATGACAGTTGAGATATTCCTTGGTCAGGGAAAATATGTTGTGGAGATCCTTAAGAGGTTCAAGGTGTTGGATCGTAAATTGATGGCTACATCGATAACATCAAATATGAAGTTGTTGGATGATATTAATTCATAGGTTGTGGATCCTACATTGTATAGGAAGATGATTGGATCATTGATGTTTTTGACGAATACATGACCAGATATATGTTTTGTTGTGAAACACGGTGAGTCAGTACATGGTTGACCACAGTCGTGTTCACCTAATTGCAGTAAAACATGTGATGAGGTGCCTTAAAGGTACAATGGATTATGGTATCAAGTATGTTGTAGACAATGAGATCAATCTACTTGGCTATTCGGATTTAGATTGGGTCGATAGTGTTGCAAACTAGAAACGTACATTGGGATGTTGCTTCACTTTGGGATCCGGTATGATTTCATGGATCACTAAGAATCAGTCATGTGTAGCACTCAATGTGGCTGAGGAAGAGTATGTGGTAGGATGTGCAACAAGTCATGGAGCAGTGTGGTTTTGGAAATTGATGACTGGAGTGACACCATGTTTCCCCCAGTTTGTAAATATAACTATATTGGCTAAGAGACTATGGAAAACTCAATATGTGTGAATTTTTGATTTGATGTACCTTTGTATAAGAGGTCAATGAATGTAAATTTTGTTATTTACTAGAAAATGTATAAGTGTTGCATGAATGTTGGAAGGGGGTGTACTAAGAGAGACCAAGAATTCTATGAAAGAGAAGGTGAAGGGGACTAGGAATGGTTGCGTTAACCTCCACCAAACCAGTACCTTATTGGATTTAATTGCTCAGGACCAGAACAATACTCTGACCCATAAATGAATTACAGTCATGATGGTAGGTGGGAAGACCTCCTGAAGAGTCAATAAGGGGATGGGGAAAAGCACCCATATTTAAGGCTTTATGACTTGACCACAGACTGGGAATTCGAGCCACACACAATTATGTTGAAGAAGGAAAGAAAGGAAGGTGTAGTGGGTAGAGGAAGACATGAAAAGAGTGCAGAGACGAGAGGCTAAGCTCTCAGGTTCAAGGAATAACTAAGGAATGAGTGTTCTGGTCGTAGGGAAATGGCTAGCAGGGTTATGATAAAAGTTGATAAACGAGGCTTGTCCTCCTTGCTTGGTATTGTGTAAACCGTTGCCAAGATCCTGCGGGAGGAGGAGAGTAACCTCCATCCCTACTGTTGTTGAGCTAGAAGAAAGGATTTTATTTCAGAGCATCGTGGTCTAGCTCATGGGTGGCTAGTGGTAAATCCATTAGGAGTGACTGAACCTATGGTTGGGTGGAAATGGTCACCCCTTTCAACAGTCGCTTCACGTTATCTGGTTTTGATAAGTATTTTCCTACTTTATGTATTGAACTGAAATAATGGATGAATGCATGGGTTTATGTATATATGTGTATCTATAAATGGTTTATGTGTGGAATGGTTATGATAGGTGTATGCATTCATCTCCTTGTGAACTTATGCTTCTGACTAATAGTCTGTATGCCCAAGATTAGATCACGAGGCTTCTTGGGACATAAGTTTGTAAGACGGTTGAGTTATAGATATCGTGTCGATCTGAACTTGTCCATCTGAAGAGGATACATTTTTCAACCTCCTTGCTATGCGACCATGATTTCAGGCCCAAGTCCTTAACCATTTCATGATAAATCTCAGGAAGGATAGCAAATTTCAAGCATTGAAAGGGGGGATCTCTCCATTTGGAAGATGAGAGGATGATATCCGTTTGAAAAGACCCATATGATCAATACCTAGGAACATTAGGATAAGCCTAAGGAAGATAAGTCCTTCTGGCTTCGGAGCTCCGAAAGTCAGGTACTTCGAAGTATTGTCGACCCTCATAGTCATAAATCAGTTGAAGGTGACTGAGAGTTACAGTTACCCATAAGGTTGACCAACATTAGGCGATTCCCCAGGTGGTTAGATGAACCTATATCTCCAAATAAACTAGGATCCAAAACCCCAAAGGACGGAGCTGCGAAGAACCTAGAACCATAGATCAAGGGACCATTTGGGACGTCATTTCCCAACCATCGATATACCAGGGATGCGTGGTGCTAGCCCCTTTAGTTTGGAGATTGGGAACTTTGGGAGAAGAGAGGAGTTTGCATCATAAAACGCTTGAATGTTGAATCCCCAAGGTAGCAAGATCCGTAGATCTATAGATCTATGTGGTCAGTTCTTGACCATGAGATTTGAGGAATTCTAAGAGGTTGTCGGTCCATGGTGAAGTGGTGCAGTGATGTCATCTAGGGCGACATGGACCCCAACATGACATGCCAAGTGTCACCCAGATTTGTGTGTATGGCATACCCTATAGGTCCATTGGAATGTAACACGTGTCACCCTGACCCCCTCCTACATGTCAGTTCCTGGTACATGTCCACCTAGCCAATGTAGTTGGTGAAGTTACTGGGACTTCGGGAGTCTGGGACTTCGGGACTCTAGAGGATTTGGGATGCAGTATGGTAGAGAGATCTAACAGCCCGAAGGCTAGAGCCACATGGTGAGATTATGAGACTTTGGAGGTTCAAAACTTTGGGTGGTCTCATGTGTAGATAGTAAAGAGGCGTGAAGCATCGAAGCGCTCAAGTGTTGAATCCCTCCAAAACTAACATAGGAGAAAGAGAGTAATTCTAGTCATGGGATTAGACTAGGGATGTTCTTCCACCATGGAGGAAGGAACTTGGAAATAAAACGTGTTAGGTGGATCCATGTGGGTGCCACGTGGCCTTCAACCAATGAACACCCAAAGAACTTCGGAGAGATATATCCATTGTTTCTGGGCTCGGTTTTGATCATGGAGACCGTGGTTGGAAAAATATGGATGAGCTGAGTGTGGTAGAGACCCCGAATGAAGGATTGTATCACTTAAGGAGAACACAATTTTGAGGCCCCATCCCTCGAAAATCCACTCAGGGGTCGGATGTGTTACAAATTGGTATCAGAGAATGGTTACATTACTTGGCCTACTTGGACTCATGGATGAGTTGCGTAAAAACCATATTTAAATATTTTTAAGGGTGACGCCATACCTTACCTCTTTCCTTAAGAGTCTAGTTAAACCCTTACTGAAGAAAATAATGAAAGCTTTCTACTCTGTGTGTGTATTTAATAAATATAACTATGTTTTGTTCATGAACTAATAGACTGTTAGCTAACAATAAGTGTTTTGTCAGCACTCAAAGCAGTCAACGAATCGCGAGAAACTACAATCATAAAGGATGGTGATGCGCCATGAAGTGGGAGATGGATCCCACAATAGAGATGAAAAATATGACAAAAGGAGGGCAGTGGAAACCCCTCTCGATCTGGCTAAAACTGTAAGGAGCCTCATGGCTAAATTACAGAGTTGCAAGGCCGACAATGAGAGATTGATAAAGGAGAAAGAAAAACAAACGAAAATTAATGCAGTCTTGATGCAGAGCTTTTCCGATATAGAGAGGCAACTATAGCATGGACTTGCAACCAGTCATGTGGACCAATGACATACAAAGAGAAGTCAAAGTCCACTCGAGATACAAAAATGTGGTCCCATAAGTGGCTACACTAGGAGGAGTACCTCGAGGAAGGCCCAACCTGGAAGCAGAGGACACTCAACGGGAGAGTCCTCTGGAAAGGAAACTGGCAACTCTGAGGAATATTCTAGTAGAAAAACTAGCTCCCATTTTCAAAGGAAAGGAAAGAAGTGAAAGCATTCCAAAAATCATGACCCTGAAGAGTTAAAGAAAGCCAAGCCACCCTCGTTCAATGGAGAGATTGGGAAGGGGGAAGAGGCAGAAGCTTGGCTTCTTGGTTTAAAGAAGTACTTCAGATTCCATGACTACTTTGAAAACTTGAAGTCTCGAATAACCATCTTCACCCTGAATGGAAAGGCTTCCATTTGGTGGGAAGACCATAAGAATGTGAAAGAAATCCATGAAGAGGACTTATCATGGAAACAATTTGAGAAACACTTCAAGAAGAAGTATCTGTCAGAGAAATACTTTGATGGGAAGACTAAGGATTTATATGAACTCTAGCTGGGACAACTCATCATAGAGGAATATCTCAATAAATTCCTTGAGTTGCTAAGGTAAGTACCCTACATAAAGGATGAAAAGGTAAAAGTGCACCATTTTATTAGTGGGTTACCTCATAACTACCAAAACCGGATTGAGTTTGATGAGCCAAATACCTTAGAAGACACTATTCAGAAAGCAAGGTATTGTTATGAACAACTCGGGAGTCAGACAGAACCTCGTGAGGATTGGAAGAAGAAGAGTGGTTCAGGATTCAATAAGAAGGGGTTCAAAAAATACTCAAGATTTAAGAACTATAGGAAGGACTCTAGGATAAGCCTTCCTACTAGAAGTGTATATCAGAAAAAAAAATTCCCTCCCAGAGTGGAAATAAAACCTTTGGAACAACCCCAAGAAATACTGATAATCCAAAGAAGGAATCCTTGAAATGTTGGGGTTGTGGAGAAGAACATCTACTGAGAGACTGTCCACAAAGACAACAAAACAATAGGAGAGTCTACAATATCCAAGAAGCTACCACATTCAATGATGTGGCTAGGAGCATGCCACAGATTTATGTAGCCATGGATAATAAACAAGCGGACCACCAGGCTTCAGTGGCGGAGATGGAAGGTATGATCGCCAACCATCTAGTTTTTATTTTAATTGAACCTAGTTCTAATTTGATTTATGTGGCCCCTCAGACTATTGTCAAGTGTAAACTGCAACCAGTTAGACATGTTAATCCATAGTTGGTACAGCTAGCCACTGGAACCAAACGAAAAGTAGTAGAGGTCATACCAGCTTGCCAATTCATCATGGATGGATTGCCCATTCAAGATACCCTTAACATACTTCCCCTAGGATTGTATGACCTATTGATTGGTATGAATTGGCTAGCTGATTATAAAACTAATTTGGATGGTTACCATAAAACTTTGGAGTGTGATAATGAAGAAGGGAGAAAAATGACCCTCTAAGGGATTCATAATCTTGTCTCAGTGAGACGAATATCATCCCTTCAAATGAAAAAGTATTGCAAAAAAGCATGACCTATATATTCAATTGTTGGCCCTTGACCAAGTTTTGAGGATTCCTCGTCATGTTTGACCTATTTTTGGGACTTGGAAATGATGTCAAAGGTGGAGCGCAAGACGAAGTAGAGATCATCGGATCTCGAGCCCTTTTTAGCGCTTTTGGGTTTTGGGATTATGTAACGGGTATGGGAATGTCGGCTCATGGGTTTACCCATGTTTAGGCCTGATTTTGTAATGTATAAATAAGTAGCTAGGTGATGTAAGAAGGCCAATGTATCTATGTGATATGGTGTTGTTGTCCTTGACCAAGTTTTGAGGAACACTTGGTCATATTTGACCATTTTTGGGACTTCAATAGCTTGTCAAAGATGGAGCACAACGCGAAGTGGAAATTGTGAAAGCTAGACCCCTTTTTGGGTTTTAGGGATAATGTAATGGGAAAGGGATGTCGGCCCGTGGGATTACCCATGCTTAGGCCCACTTTTGTATGTATATATAGATGTCTAGGCCATATAGAGAAGTAGTGGATGATATATCTATGTGATGTAGGCTAAGTGCCAAGGGTTGAATTTGTGTGATCAAGGCTCTGTGCATTTTGTGTAAGACTTGCAGAGCTGAGTGCAAGTCCCTGTGAGAGACTGTAGAAGGCTTTGTACTGTAGTACAAGGAAGAAGGATCTAGCGAGTTGTGCAGATCCTATGTCCTATGTGAAGAGGGATTTGGATGTCTCTATGCTGTAACCTGATTAACTGAAGCTAATAAAGAAGAAGACTTTGTGGACGTAGCCCCAGTGTGGGGGTGAACCACAGTAAATGTGTGTGTTGTTCTCTGTGCCTCGACCTGATGTGTTCGTCTCTTCCTTTGCTAAGTGCTTTGATGTGTTTAGATAGATCTATTTATGCTTTGTGCTTCTAAGATATGAATGAATGTTAGATATGGTATGTAATATTATTAGTGCTTGATCTGTCGAATCTAATCTATATTGTTGTGGTTAAGTGCTAAATTATATTAGATCTAAGTATGTACTGCGATGCTCTGTGCTATCTACGAAATATCATGAGGGTTAAATATTGATGAATAATCTATGCTAGGTGATTGTTGAGTGTTTAATCATAGATCTGTGTCCCAGTTAAGGTTGCAGACACTTGATTCCTGCAACCACCCCTGCGTCTACCTTGGGTGAGACTTCATTTTCTTCGCAAGTGTTGCCGAAAGTGCCAGTAGTTAGGGTTTTGTTGGTGCACTATTGTAGAGTTGAACCCTGGGTATCCCCCTGTGCCAACAAATGGTTTCGTTGCCGGTACCTGAAACTGTGATTGTTGGGAACTGAGGAAGAAGAAACTTTGTGCAAAAGAAATCTCTATGCGTAGATATGTTTCCCTAGTGCACAACTTTTTACTCGACCTGTGAAGCTTTGTGCCAGGAATAAGGTTATATCTGAAGAAAGGAAGATCGGATTTGAAGAAAAGAAGTAAGATCTGAATGCTCTGTGCTTTGAGAAAAGTAAAAAGTGGAAGATTCTGAAAGAAAGAGGTCATATTTGAA
>JZKD02S1294010.1:0-11998 GCA_000966675.3 Picea glauca | reverse complement strand
GACAAGACAGACATGTAATCCATTGATATGGATTCCCAAGGCCTATCGGGAATAGGAAGAGGGGTGTATAAGCCTTGATTCTTGATGGTTGGCTTGGAAATGGAACAGGAAGTGCAAGATATTATATACTTTTTGACATCCTGTAAAAGTTTGTGCCAATAAAAATGTTTCTGAAGAACGACCACAGTTTTCTCGATGCCAAAATTTCCTGCCACTCAACTGTAGTGGGCTTCCCAAATCATCTTTGCACGCTCACTTGTAGGAACACAGAGATGGCCTAGGTGGCATAAGAGTATGTCCTAAATGTGAAAATCAGTGACAGTTGCGCATGTACCCAAGAGTTGATAGGTGGTTGCGAAGTCTAGATCTTGTTGATAAAGTTGGGCCACTTAAATGCTTCATGTCCACAAGAATGGAGCACAGTGGTGAGTGCAACCATAGGAGGCTGACTGAGGTAGTCAGCAACACGATTGGAGATACATGTCTTATACTTGATGTTGAGATGGAACTATTGTAGATAGGTGGACCAATTTCCAGATGTTGAGGTGGAACTATTGTAGTTTCGATGGCAGTCGTTGTGCAATTTCCCCTATGTCTATATGAACTGCAGAGGCTTGTGATAAGTGTGTATGATCATCTCTTTTCCCATAATGTAATGTTTCCATTGACGACAGGCTTGTACAATGGAATACATTTCCTTGTCATAGGTGGGGTATTTATGGACAGTATCGGAGAGTGTCTCACTATGGTATGCCACCAGATGCCCATGTTGAGTGAGAACTGAACCCACAACATAGTCAGATGCATCAGTCTCAATCTTGAACAATTGTTGTAGATCGGGAAAAGAGAGTACTGGAGCTGAGCACAAGAAATCCTTCAGATCATCGAATGCTCATTACTACTCCTTTCCCCACATGAACTTGTCCCTACCACCTCCCTTAGTCACCTAGCTGAGGCCCCATGCAATATGGGAGAATCCCAACACGAACGGTTGGTAGAAGTTGGCTAGTCCCAAGAAGCTCTTAATCTCGGTCAGTGTGGTCAGGGTTGGCCAGTCACGAATGACTTAGATCTGAGTTGGATCAACATGTACCCCATGCTCATAAACAATGTATCCCAAGTATTCAACATTGTTCATGCCAAAAGAGCATTTTTCCAAGTTGGCATATCGTTTGTGTTGCAACAAAGTGCTAAAAAAATATTGAATATGTTGCATGCGCTCCTCCCACGTTCCGTTGAATATGAGGATTTCATCCAAATTTACCACTAAAAAGGTGTTGGTGAAGGGTCTCAACACATCATCCATAAACCTCATGAAAGTGGCTAGTGCATTTTTTAAGCCAAAGGGAATGACTAGCCATTTGAAGAGACCTTCTTTATATTTGAAGGTTGTCTTCCATACATTAGTTGGTTCGATGGGAACCTGGTGGTAGCCAGAATTTAGGTCAATATTGTTGAAGAATTTTCCCCCCTTGAGTTGTTCAAGAAGGTCATCAATCCTGGGAATGGGGTACTGGTTCCTAACTGTGATTTTGTTTAAGGCTCTGTAATCAACATAGAGTCACCATGTCCCATCCTTCTTCTGCACTAGTACAATCAGGCTTCTGCAAAGGGAGGAACTGGGTCTGATGCGCCCCTTTTGAAGTAGCTCTTGGATATGTCTCATGATTTTATCATTTTCCATCAACGGTGACGATAGACTGGTCCATTGGGTAGAGGTGGATTGGGGGTCATATAAATTGGATGCTTGACTTGGCAATGTGTCGGTACCCTTGCAGGTGAGGAGAAGATGTCTCTATATTCTTCCATGATCTCATCCACTTGCGTCTGTTGCAAAGAGAGGCTTTGTGTAGAGGCCATGGATGTGGTGGTGACCTTCTACTTACTATGAGCACAGATCACAAAGAAGACGAACATCTCGGTCTATAAGATGACCTTACTGCATTGCTTAACGGAGATCAAAGAAATAACAGTAGATGGTGCTACCTCTAATACCCTGTACAATTGTTTACCCAAAGTAATAATGAAACTGAGGGGTCTAGAATCATACACAACATGACATTTCCGCAGATATGGTTGTCCTAAAAGAACATCACAAACTTCAAGGGGAGAAATATAACACAGTACCTCATCTTTGAAAGGCTTGATGTCGTAGGATAGACAACACTATTGGCTAACACGGATATCTCTTCCTTGGAAAATCCAACCAATGGTGTAGGTTTGTGGGTGCGGTGTCATTGGCATGTCTAGTCTCTTGATGACCTCTGCTGAAATCATGTTCTTATGACTCCCACTATTGACAATGAAATGAAGCAGAGCCCCCTTTACCCACATCTGCGAGTGAAATAGGCGTTCTTCTTCCTCTGGTTCTTCTGGTTCGCTTAGTCGGACTTTGGTGGTAGTGACAATGGTACTGGGTTCAACATCGATAATCTGCTTCCCTCCTTCAGGATTTGATTCAGAATCAGAATCGACCTTTGACTTGGAAGCCTTCAGTTCAGCCATGAGTGATTGTTTGGAGCGACATTCTTCGGTGTTGTGCCAAAGGATTTTATGGTACTCACAACATTTTCTCGTGTCCTTGTTCATCTTCTCATTTCCCTTCTTGTGTTGTGGCTTGGACTAGTTGTCTTGAGGGAATCCATCTCGACTTGGTCCCTTGTTGTGTGGGTTGGGGATGAATTTTCCCTACTTCGGTTGTGAGGGGTTTGCAAATCCAAACTCTCGCCTTTTCTGCTTAAATTTATTCTCGATCTTGATCACGTATCTATAAGTCGTTCCCAATGAGGCGATGTCCAAAAAATCCATTTTTGTTTGAATGTATCTATGAAAATAGCCACGGTATTTGAGCACCAGATGACGCTCAGAGTCTTTGATACCCAATTTGGTGCATAGGGTATGGAAAATATTGGTGAAATGTGGTACTGTATGGTCCCTTTCTTGATGTAGGGTGGTCCATCTGGTGTATTGTCCCTCATAGCTTCCAACAAGGTAGTATTGTTCTTTAATGGAATCCCATAAGGAATCTCATGTAGGGGCCACCACAAACATTGCATATTCCTCTATGACCCTTTCGTCAGAGTAAGTATCCCTCCAGTCTTTAACATGGGGAACGACCTTGAGGAGTGCAAAAGTGATATTTTCCCTATCATAAAAATTATGTATCGAAAAATACCCTTTGAGCAGATTCAACCATTTATCTACAACATCTGCATCTATCAGTCCTTCAAATAATGGAATATCAAAATTTACATGTACCTTGAAGGGGGTTTCATGGTCGCTTGATGAAGATGCCTCTCCTGTGGGAAGAGGTCGAAGGATCTGCGTGAACTTGTCCATCATTTTGTTCCTTTGTCATGTAAGGGATTCCTAGAGTAATGTTTTAATAGGATCTCTTGCTCCATCATCTTTCTTTTCGTCCCCCATGGCCTTTTGTTAGGCTCGGCACAACCAATCTTGCAATGGCTCAATTAGTTCAAGCCCCAACTTCTTGTACCCAAATCTTGTCAGGGACATGAATGAATAAAAATAAATGAAGATCAGACCACTCTGATACCACTGATCCATATTTAGGAGAGGAATGAACTGATTAACATACTAAATACAATAAACACAGAGATATGAATAATAACACAAATATCTAGTGAACAATATCTTCTATTAAATAATGAAATAGGCTGAAACTTTAAAACTGTAGAACTGAAACACTTGCTCGAATGATGATAGTTATCTCTGAGAAGAGATGTGGCTGCTATGTGCATCCGTCTGAGAAGAATGGATTACCATGATGCTCCAGAGGCCTTTTTGATATTACTCATGAATTCCAAAAACCTAGACATCCAAAAACCTAACCCTAGAAGGTGAAACGCCAAAAGTCATGTGGGCCCCTATGGGTAAGTTGGTGTAAGTTGGTACATCAACTTCCCAAGGTCATAACTTTTGCATACGACCTCCATTTTAGGTGCGTGATAGCTCGTTGGAAAGGTCTTTCAGATAACTACACATTCCACCATCAAACTCTAACTCCATCTACAATTTGACTATGGAGAACCAAAAAAACAACATTTAGGGCCCCAAAATGACCCTAGAAGTACAACAAGATGTGATGACATGAAAACATACAAAATAAGCCAGTTGGATTAGGTGAGAGGCCACTAGTATCCACCTGGAGGATGTGTGGGGCTTCAGACAACCCCAGAAGTGTAGAACCCACAATTACAAAGGAGTACAAAAGAATGTGCTGAACAAAAATGGATAAGAGGAGCCAGTTGGAATAGGTGGGTGGCCACCAACATCCACCTGGATCACTTCCTCCCTTCTCTCTCTTTAGCATAAGAAATTTGTTTTTGTCACTAGTCATATGTCTTGAACATCCACTTTCTATGTACCAATAACTTTCTTTGTTTTGAGCATGCATTTCTAAATCACATTCTTCTTGAGAACTCTTCTCTTGTTTCTTCCTCTAGACTTTGATGGCATTGTTGACAACAACTTGTTTGTCAATAGGGGCATGTATCCAACTTTTTCAATCCTAATCTTTGTGACCAAAATTATGGAATCTATAACATTCAATACCATAGTTAAAAAGTGAAGCAAATGAATTCATGTTTCTATTGTCAACATGATTTTTGACTTTTTTATTCACATAATTATTTCTTGGAGCATTGTACATGCCTCCATTTCTGCTTTGGTCATTTCTTGGATATTTTCTTCGGTATATGGCCTTATGTCCAAAAAAAATTCATGAAAAACACTTACCAAGAAAGAGATATCCATACTTGTTCATAGTAGGCCTTCTTGGTGTCATCACCTTTCTGAATTCATTATTGCTGTGAAGCACAATTGGCTCATGTTGATCAAGGTTTGATTCATTGGTGTTCTCATTTTGTTTAGTGCGAATTTTCATTGCATAGCATAGTTCTTGGGTTCTTCCTTGGTTCTCTATAATGCGGGGTTGGGATTGTGACCAAGTTCAGTTCTGTCGAATGGTGATATTTGATTATTGAGTATATTTTCTAACATCATGGAACTTTGTTCAAATTTTTTATTGTGTTTCAACTTAGCCATAAGTACATCGATTTCCTTCATTAGGTCAGTGTTTTCCTTTTCAAGCTTCCCACAATCTTCTTGTTTGTTCTACAATTGACTCATTATTTTCTCTTCAACTTTCTTTTGTTCTTCTAGTTGAGAATCCAGATCAGAATTATGTGACAAATTTTCTTTAAATTGTCTATTTTTTCTTCTGAGCCTTTCTATTTCATCTAGGGCACAAAGTAATTCTCCTTCAAGATCAACATCCATGTCATCATTTTCTCCAATCTATGGGATGTTGTTATTGTCTTCATCTTCATTGGACTCTGTTTCTTGGGCCATGAAGAGAACATTATCTCCAACTTCTTCATTACTTTCAGAAGATGAGTAGTATTCCACTTTGGAATAAAGGTTCTTCTTTTTCTTATGTAGGTATTTGTTCCTTCGACTATTACCCTTCCTTCTTTCATTAGGGTTAAATTTATCTTGATCTTTGTTAACCTTGTTCTTATTGATCCGAAAATGGATAGAACCTATACAACACTTGATCGAAAAATGTCACTAAGTTCCACACCACTTTCTTATTCAAAGATCTTTTATTGACAATGCTTATAGCATAGAATTGATTTATCTTACTCAAACAAACACTTAAACTGATGATCATAACTTGCATAATCCATCTTACATAAACAAATGTGGAATACCTTATTAATGATGAAATGATTTAAGTACAATAAAATGAATTTTCAATACAAGAGTTGAATATGCCTTTCAAATACACTGCTCTGGCGCAAAAAAAAACATCACCCTTGCATTCCTCTCAAAAAACTGAGAAAAGTGAGTATAAAGTTGGTTATATTCTACTTACAATGCCCCATAATCCCATTGGCATGCAAAATAATACAATGATATTTTTGTTTATTTGCTTAAATGCATAAACATAGTGCACCATTGAATTCCTGGGGAAAAATCGTGCAAAATTGATATAAAATACTTGAAATTCTGTCAAGGTGACTCCTAACATGCTTTACAGTGTAGCCTCATACCCTTTGTACTCTTGGCATTCTTTACAAGACTAAACCTACATAGAAATGTGTGTACCAAGCCTTGAAATGTGTGTACAACATTAGGGTGCATGCCCATTAAATAGGGCACCCCTCTTAACAAAATCCCAAATTTTGTGGCATGCATTAAATGCAATTTGTTTGGTTCTATAAGCAAATCCAAATTTTGTGGAAATTTATTCTAAAATTAGAGGAATTTCCACTAAATATGGTTGGATGGCACAATGGTTAAAACGTTCGCTAAATATAGCAGAGGTCGTGGGTTCCATCCGCTTCCATGGAATTTATATTAGTTTTATGGTTATGAAAATAACCATATCCATTGGCAATAGTTTGTTACATGGTTAAAATGTAATATATATATGCGTGGTATAATAAAACTCTCATGCACATATTTATTAGCCTCTCAGAGAGTACCCTCGACCCTTTTCTCCCCCCAAATGAAATCTTACATAAATTTAAATACAAACATTTCATAGTATGGTTAAGTACATTGTGTGGTGTGTTGGCAATGAGGGACTTGTTAAAGCTTTGGTGGTCATGGGGTCAATTCTCTTAGACTACATAATAATTTTATAACACATAAACAATATAGGTCAATGGGAAACTGCCACGTGGCAACTTCTTATTGGCTACCTAATGCCATGTGTCAACATTTGATTTAACCAATTGTTTGCCACTTGTCAACTTGTCATTCGTCCACCTGGAGGTACAAATTCCAAATCAGTTGCTTCCATGTCACCTATATGATGCCACATGTCACCCTGGAGCTACCACTTGTCAAACTGTGAGCCTGCCACATGTCTCTCTCTGAGCCTGCCACATGTCTCTTCAGGGTTGACTTTTGTCATGGTTGACTTGAACTTTGACCAGCCATAACTTTTGCATACAGACTATGTTTGACTTTTCATTTGCACCATTGGAAAGATGACAATGAGCTATTCACAATGATGTCCTTTTTTCAAACTTTTGAGACTATCAAATTTTGATCCTTTTTTACCCTTTCTGGATCCATGTGAGTGTTTCAGATCCTCCTGGGTCACTTATTATGAGGACATTTGGCAGCAAACTATCCAACTCCACCATAATTAAAACATTTGAAAGGAATCATGCCTTTATTTTTTCCAGTTCCTCTCTGGAGCCTTCTTACAAAGATGTCTTCTTATGTATCAAAATCATCATTTGAGTTGTCACTTGATTCTTTTGTTAGTCTTCTTTGAGGCTTTGCATGTTGCTTCCTTTTTAGGTACTTCTTCTTGTCATATTCGCATCTCATAGGTTGTAGGAATTCCATGCAAATCATTCATTGTTAATGTTTCCAAATATTTTCTATCTTCAAGAGATGATATCTTAGGATTGAATCTCATAGGAAGTGAAATAAGTACTTTTTGCAAAATAATTTTTTCATCAATTGTTTCTTCTAAGCCTCTGATGATGTTAACAATTCCATCCACACGAAGAATATATGTTGCAATGTTTTCTTTGTCATTCATCTTCAAGCTTTCAAATTGACTCCTATGAGTTTATAGTTTTGAATGCTTGACTTTATCATCTCCTTCATAAGTGTTCTTCAGTTTATCCCACATCTCCTTTGTAGATTTTCAGTTCATAAATTTGGTGAATTCTGATTTTGATAATCCTTCCAGAATTGCATTCATGGCCTTTGAGTTATTTTCACTAAGCTTCTTTGCACCTACATCAAAAAGTGAATTTGTCGGAGTTTCATAACCATTATTGACTGGTTCCCAGACATCATATCCTAGTGACTGCAGATATACTCTCATTCTGATGCACCAAAAAGAATAATATGTTCTATCAAAGTATGGATATTTTCTTAAGGATAGTCTCTCATGTTTATCCATGTGATCTATTGGGATCTGCCTTCTAGTGGTTAGACTATTGTTGAAGGAACCTTCTCTGAAACCAATTGTTGAAATTCTTGATAGTACTGAGGGAGGGCGGCGGGGGGGTTGAATTAATACTTTATACTTTTAATACCTTTTATTCTGATATGATTTTAAAACATAGTTAGGATTTATACTTGCAATCAGTTATACCCAAAATGTACTCATCATAATCACAGACAGTGTTCAACACATTTACACATATAAAAGTGGAAACCAAAATTGTTAATACCTTACAAATATTTATAAATGAATATTAATTCATGTAAGAATAACCATCAATGAGGAAACCAATCCTCTGTAGGAACCAACCTACAAACATGAAACAACCTACAAATGGATGAAGACAACAATCCTCTATAGGCACCAACCTACAAATGAATGAGGACACCAATCCTCTATAGACACCAACCTACAAACATGCACCAACCTGCAAATAGATGAGGACACCAATCCTCTGTAGGCACCAACCTACAAATAGAGCCCCAACTCAGTCTTTCCTTGCTCCACCCTGCCACCCTTATTTTGTATTTGTTCACAAGAATCTGTTATACTGCATTCAGTTTAACATTGTTTCAAGAACTTCTAGAATAGAGTTCTCATAGTTGTACCAGATCTTCTACAATGTACTCCTCTGCATTCTTGTTGCTAAACAAGTGATCCTTCAGTTCATATTATTGTAACGTTCATATTCCTTTGTAGTCTCGAGAGAATCATCTTTCTTTTGCGGACCTGAGAACATCTTCTCATAATTCCTTAAATCACCATTATTATCTCCTGCAAATATCGTATCCTTTCAAACATCGTATCCCTAAAATTATCATACCCTCAGAATGTTTAGAAAATTTCCTTCACCGTCACAAAGTGCTCTTCCATGATCTCTGCAATCTCGAACAAGTTATCTCAAATCTCACATCTTTTCTCACTCCACATTCTCATCATCGTAAGTATATGTATATAGATCAATCGAGCATATGTGGACTAAATTGGAATTGAGTGTGGACCCAATTCATCCTTGGAGATGACCATATCATTGAGAACACCATTCAAATGTTCACATAGAAAATAAACCCCTGGGGCTTATTGTCCTTCATTACTCAAGTTAGCCCAATGGGCATAAAACCAAGCGCATGGGATCACATGATTTATTGTTGGGGGATAGACCCTTGATTCAGAACTCGATGCAAGGGGGGACCGAAATAAACAATACACTGACACACGTCTTTCCATTCCATCGCATGTCTAAATTGGGGGGGGGGGGTGATTTATGTTAATTCGTTTGTTGGTTAGGCACCCACAATTTTACAAGGATTGTTGATCTCCTTTCTGGATGAACGATCAGATTGTGACTTCTCCACTATTGAAATCAAACTTGAACCACTCTCGATCTATGCACATGATTTAATCCCCACCGTCGATTCATCTTTTGGCCCAACGAAATATCCACCAATGACCTCATTGAACAGGAGTCATCAGATCTATCCTCAACGATCTAACCATCGTCGATCTATATTAAGTCTTTCCCTTTGCCCGATCAATGAATCTCTACTGTTGATTATCAAGGAGGTTTATTCCTTTGATTGTTCACATCAATTTGTTGATCTTCTTGTTTGATTATGGTAATATCTAACTGTACTCGGGAACCTGTAATGACACTTTGGATTCTACTTCAAACCTTAATACAGTTTGTGTGCACCATCTAACTTTTTTGTCAAAGGCCAATGTGTATTTATTTTCTTTGAGAGAGATTATTAATGAAAAAAGTATCTCTACCCCATGAATTCTCAAGATCTTTAAGAGTTAAACGTTTATTCGGAGCCTGAATAGTACTTGATGTTTTTGCACACCTCTGACTGTATTTTGATAATCATAACCTCAATTTCTAACATTGCCATGTCAGTAGATGTCATCACAGTCTCATCCACAATCATATGATGTGAGCATACCAATGTTGTCATCCTATCACAAACAACTTGTCATCAATGACACTGTCAAATAATCAGTTAGACAAACTCCCCCTACAATGTTGTCATAAATGACACAAACTATCCAACAATTTATCCTTTTTTCAATGCTATAGTTCCAATTGAGCTTGTGATGTATATCGATTCCAAGATACTTGTATGAAGACACTTCCTCCAAGCTATTGTTGTCATAAACAAAAGTATCGTAGGTGATCCTTTTGGATTTAATTATCATAACCTTTGTTTTGTCAGTGTTCATACTCATGCCTATGCTAGAGCACAAGTCCTTGAGGATTATTAATTCCTTATTATGATAACTTTAATTTTTGTTAATTATCATAATTATATGTATTTAGTTAACAAAATTTAAAGTTGTGAAAAATTATTTGAATTTAATTTGATGATTAAGAAGTTATGTTTGGAGAATAATAAGTTAAGACTTAATTTTTTTTTTACAATGAATGGGTTATAAAATAATAATTTTATGGGTGAATTTTTATACACTTCCTCCAAACTGTTGTTGTCATAAACAAAAGTATCGTAGGTGATCCTTTTGGATTTAATTATCATAACCTTTGTTTTGTCAGTGTGGTGATCCTTTTGGATTTAATTATCATAACCTTTGTTTTGTCAGTGTTCACACACATGCCTATGCTAGAGCACAAGTCCTTGAGGGTTATTAATTACTTATTATGATAACTTTAATTTTTGTTAATTATCATAATTATATATATTTAGTTAACAAAAATTAAATTTGTGCAAATTATTTGAATTTAATTTGATGATTAAGAAGTTATATTTGGAGAATAATGAGTTAAGACTTAATTTTTTTTTATAAGTAATGAGTTATAAAATAATGATTTTAGAACATGAATGACTAGTTGAGTTGATTAGATAATAAGTTGATAATATTATCAATTCATTATGTGATAGATGATCCACGTAGATGAAATTATTTGGAAATTATTCAATCGCAGTTCATTTTTTGTAGGGGAATTTTTTTTTGATATGAAAAGGAATATTTTCCATTTTGATATGAATTTTTTTTTTTTTAATATGAAAAAGAATAGTTTATTTCAACTTATAACAACATGATTATAATTGTATTCCATTTTAATCAATTAATCAATTGAGTTCTTCGACTTGTCATTGTTTGATTCGTAAAAGGGTATAATCAAATATATTTTCTTTCTAAAATGTCCTTCTTGCCTGTGGGATTATGGGATATGTGTGTCAATGTCCTTCTTGCGTGTGGGATTATGGGGTATGTGTATCAATTGGATGCTTTCTATTTTGTCAATATTAATGATGACATTAAACTAATTTAATGTTGCGTGTGTTGGTGGCTGGGTCTAGAATTATATGCTTTTGTATTGAATCATGCTTTCGTTGATATTTGATGTAATAGTTGAAAACTATATGAATAGGTTTTGAAAGAAACGTGGGGTGAAAGGGCCTTATAAGAATTTTGTTGGACGTGGCATATTTTTGAAAATTTTATTAAAATAATTGATGTAAAAAATATATAATGTAATAATAATAATATGAGTTAGCATTGATTTATGTTTGGATTTGTTATAGAGTAGGAAGTTTGTGTTACATTTTTTTTTTAATTTGTGTTTAAAAGATACAATGCCAAATATTAGGTAAAAGTTGGAGAATTGTAAGACAATATGTACACTTTCATAGCATTTAAATTATTGTAAATGGGATGAGAATACAAGTAATTCTAATCAATAGGTACTAGACTTAAACTCATAACTTTTCAATGATTTTTGCCTTGAAATTGGTTAATTCAAATTAATTATAATAATTTATTACATTTTTTTTTATGTGTTTTTGAAAATTAATTTAAATTTAAATCATTATTAATATAAATTCAATATAGACCCGGATGGGGTGACACGACACTTCGAGTTGGTGACACTTGGACATGCACTCAGAGCAGATTTAAGAGCAGGTTTAACTGCGGATGGTAGCCACCCACGCATTAGCATTAACAATGGGGGCCGGCCATCGCAGGGATCATACGAAT
>JZKD02S1293999.1:0-11998 GCA_000966675.3 Picea glauca | reverse complement strand
GAACTTCTTCAACTTTTTTGTTGTCAATAGTAGATCCCCTTTTGTGTGATCCAATTCTTCTTTCAATTTCTCATAATCTTCTAATTGTTCCTTCAAGCTATTAATGGTCTTTTAATTCTTGTAATTCTCTTATTCACAACTACTCAATTCACCTTTTATTATTATGTTTGTGTTTCTAATCTTGTTATTTTCAGTTTCAACATGCTTCAATTTTTCAAGATTCTCTTCTTCGTGTTCACTCTCTGCATTGTCTTTGTATCCCCAAAAAGAATCAAGGTTGGTTTCTTCATCTGAATCTTCTTCACAAATGATTTCTTCTTCTTTAGAATTCTTATGATCATCATCTTGGATTTCTTGGGTTATGAAGAGGACTTCTCCTCCATCATTATCTTCTTCATCACTCTCATCTGAGTATATGTCATCATCCTTGGAGTAGAAACTCTTTTTATTGTTGAGACTTCTCTTTTTATAGTATTAGTTTTCAACAATATGTCCTATTCTACCACAGTTAAAGCATTTGAGAGGAGACTTACCTTTGTATCTTACACTTCCCTTCTGGAACCTTCTTACGAAATTTTTTATTTCTTCATCAAGGTTGTTATCCTTGTCTTTTGTCTTCTTTATGGCTTTAAAGGTTGCTTCATTGTTTAGTTGGTCACTTTCTGTACCTGTTCTCATTTCATATGCCATAAGAGCCCCATGTAATTCATCCATTTTCATTTTGGTCAATTCCCTAGTTTCTTCAATGGCAGAGACCTTAGCAACATACTTTAAGAGAAGTGATCTCAACACTTTTTGTACAACCAAGGATTCATAGAGATCTTCACCTAATCCTTTGATAGCATTAACAACTTCATCAACTCTAATAAAATAGGATGCAATATCTTCCTTTTCATTCATCTTCAAATTTTCAAATTCTTCTCTATGTCATTGAAGCTTGACCTGCTTAACTTTTGGATCACCTTTGTAGATACTCCTGAGTTTGTCCCATACCTCTTTAGTAGTGCTGCAGACCATCACTTTGCTAGCAATGGTTGGTGCCAATGATTCTAGAATAACATGTCTGTCTTTTGAATTACAACTCATAAGTTTCTTCTCATTTGGATTGGTTGGAGCATTATTCGGGATTACATAGCCATTTACAAGTGAGTACCAAATGTCTACTCCCAAATCTGTTAGGTAAGTTTTCACTCTATCAATCCAGTATGAATAATTTCTTCCATAAAATTGTTGAATCCCATTTGAAATGCGCTGATGGTCATCCATCTCTGCTCTGGATTTTCCTTCCAGTGGTTAAACTGTTCTGAAGGCAACCTGCTCTGATACCAATTGTTGATATTGAGAGGGGAGTGAATCAGTATCAAGTACAATTTAAAAACCTTTTTCAACTTATACTTAAACCATTCAATTATATCTAATAATCAATGAACAATAGTATAAGAGTTAAACCAATACACCACAATACACCATGCATAATATATGAGAAATAATCAATAGTTTTTGTTCAAGGGAAGTAATGACTTCCAAAGGTAGCTACNTCCATACTTTCCCCTTCCTTCCACCCAAGAATATATGAGAGATAATAAAACTTTACATTAAATCATCACCATCAACCAATCATCACATAGAACTTGATACTGCTTCCTGAGACTTTTTCAATTTATGCAATTCTTCAATTCTTGGAGCACTATGATCCTGTATATAATATTACTCATTGTATTCTCTGAAACTCCTCCAATTTTCACTCCTTGAATCCTCCCCAAAAAGAGGTTATAGAAAGAATGGTAGACTTTATTCAATTATGGTCTATTCAGAATACCTAACTTGTACATCATGCCCCATGCTAAATATTTAACATCCAATTCTGAAAATCGCACACAAGAAACTACAGTCCGTATTTTTTCCAATGGAATTTGTCCCACTTCATTTGGATTCTCTATGAAGACGTTATGATTGTTTTACCCAGAACACATGTTTATTGACTAGATTCAGGACTAGTCACAAACCCTATCTTCCACAGAGTGTATCTCTGTAATTATAGCGAATCAAGAGATGAAATTTTTATCAGAGGTACCTTGATATGTCTTCTCAATACCATAGATATTTCACCATATGAATCGTTCTAGAAAAGAATTTATAGCAAAAATGGTAAGATGACCTGAAAATAACATACCTTAGAACACATCACCAAAAGACTCCATCCTCCCTTGAAATCTGGCCTTCTTTTACTTCTTATTTCCTCTTAAATTCGACTTGTATCAAAATGAATGTATAATGATTGTTATTTGTACCAATTATTTCACTTCATTTTAACATTAGGGCCGACCTGACACTTTCTTATTTTGTAATTCTTTTCTTTAATTATCTTCAGGGCCTACATGTACTTCCTTCTTCAATTCACTTTGTCGTCTTCAAAAATTCATTTCTCCTCAACCATGAGTATCCATGTGGCATGCCACATACCACCGGAAACAAAATGATGTATACTATCCATTCATGGGTTTTGTATATGCATGTGCATTGTCCTTCATGTCCAAATACCTTTATCAATTTTGCGGTCCAAAACCCATGACCAGGGTTGACATCAATGGAAACAACCAATATTCCAACAAGCATCACATAACCTCATGCCTAAAAATTTCATGGATGAGTTTGGGTTGGAAATTACAAACACCTACCATGACCTATACTCATTTTATTCTAGGAAGGTGAAGTGTCTTCAGGTTATTAAAGACCTGGTTGTTACCCTGTTCCAATTTCCAATGAAAAGTATGCTCATGGATATTGTGGTGGATGATGACCCCCTTAAGTTTAGGATTCTATTGTCAAGATCTTGGATAAAAATACTAGAGGGAACTTTTCAAATGGACCTTTCATATGCCACCATTCATTTGTTTGGAGGATAACATAGAAGGATTTATATGGAGGCACAAATAGCCTACATCATGAGTGATGAAGCAAATCATACCAACCACCCTATTTTTTTGCTTGACACTGATTTAGGATCCATTTTATTACAACTCACTGATGCTCCTCAACCACCTATTTAAATCATAAAACAATCCATCTCCTCTTGTGAAGATCCTCCTCCTAATACCTATGTTTGGAAGATTGTTTTTTATGGGGCCTCTTCTAAGGAAGGTGTTGGTGTTGGGGTAGTCTATATTTCTCCTACCCAAGAGATCATATATCTATCCTACAAGCTTGAATTTGAAACTATAAACATTGTGGCAGAATATGAGTCTCTTGTTTTGGATTTGAGTGTTGCTAAAGACCCCATCCTTATTCTGTATGAAAATAAAAGGTGCACCCATGACACACTTGGATGTATAATTCCTAGGTCCAACAACTCCTTCAGTTTAATTTTCAACTCCTGTAAATCCGGGGTCAATATCCGATAAGGCGTTCTTTCTATCAGTTCAGTTATTGGTTTTAGGTCTATGGTAAATTTCAATTCCCTCTTAGGCGACAATCCGTGAACTCGCGTACTATTGGAAGGTTTTCCAGTCCTTTTGCCACGCCTTTTTAGTTTAACAAAAGGATTGCATATAGTTGGCATCCCTTGTGCATGCTCTTCCATAGTTGCAAGGAAGACATGAACCTCAGGGAAACTCCCTAGTTTCAGCCTAGAATCACACATCTTTTTCCCTCATAATTTACGAAGCTCAACAGTTTTGTCTTACAGATGAGTATTGCCTCATGCGATTCCAACCCCATACCGATCACGACATCATAAGACCCTAATATTGTGATGTATAGGTTGGACCTTGTGACAAACTCTCCCAGGTTAAGGCTACATCTTATAACCTTCCCTCCAACCTTTTGTTTGGCTCCTAAAGCCATTTCTACAAAGCTAAACTCATCTTCTTCCACTGCCTTTACCTTAATTATTTTTAGTGTTGAACTAGAAATAAAACTCTCTGTAGCACCTGGATCTATCAAAATACTAAGGGTATGGTCAGCGATGGTACTTGACGTCTCGAGAAGAGTCGATTGGTGCTCTGTTTGGTGGTTATTCACTGTTGCATGAATCTGCTGGGCCTTGCCCAAATCTCCCACAGTAGTGAGTCCAGCTGATCCAGATGCTCTGGTCCTCTCAACTGGGAAGTAACGTTGGTAATGTGTCTCTCCCCATGTCGAACACCCTTTCTCTGGTCCAGTACTCCTGGTACTTGAAGTAGAAGTTGACAGCCCACCGACCTGGAACCCTGGTCTATTCTGCTGAATAGGCCTAAACTATTGTTGATGCAGTCGATGTTGTTACTGGTGTTGTGGTCATCTATAAGGAGTCCATTGCTGATATGTTGGTTGTCAAGGTGTAGTGAAGGTGGATCATTTCATAGTCCCTCGATACCTTGGTGCATGCCTAACTAGTGTTTGATGCTGATGTGCACCAAATGTAGCCAGTCCTATCGGTCTTGCTGGAGTCTTGTTGTGACCCCTGCTCATGAGATCCTCTTCTTCTATGAGGGCCTTCTGGAAAAAATCATACAAGGTTTGAGGCATCAGAATCCTCACCTTTTCACGAATGTTGACATTAAGGCCAAACATGAACTTGTTAACCTTAATTTTCTCGGTACTCAGGTGCGGAGTATACCGAAGTAGCTCCATGAAATGGGCCTTGTACTCGGGCATCATACGACCCCCTTGTCGCAAGGTGTTGAAATTGTTGAGCTGACGCTCAGTGAATTCCTCAGACATATACCTCTCCCAGAACCGTTGCTCAAAATATTCTTATGACATGTCTTCGACGACCATGTTCAATTGCAGTAGTAGTGTATTCCACCATAAAAGAGTGCTCCCTTTCAGTTGAAATATCACCATGCAAACCTTCATGTTGGAGGTATAGTCATGAAGTGAAAAGCACATCGCCATATTCTCCAACCATGCCTCGATGGTTGGGTCATCTGGGGAACCAAAGAAGTCAGGAAACTTGACCTTCTCGAGTTCACGGTGGATGCTACCAGTATTGACTAGGGTGCGCGGTGGACCCTTAGGAGGTGTTGTTGCCCTAGCCTCATCTTTATCCAAATAGTTGATCAGTGCCTCAAACATCCTCTGAAAGGACCTCATCAGGCCAACCACATCTACCACAACTATCTATTCCTACCCGATAACCTGTTCGTCTCCCTAGGGGTTAGACCCCTTGGGCGTGGATGCTACTGGGGGCATTGCGCCTCTTCCCCTAGCACCCCATCATATGCCTCTGTGGCATCCTCTAACCATGATTACCTACACGAATACAAATCAATTNTTATTTTGTAATTCTTTTCTTTAATTATCTTCAAGGCCTACATGTACTTCCTTCTTCAATTCACTTTGTCATCTTCAAAAATTCATTTCTCCTCAACCATGAGGATCCATGTGGCATGCCACATACCACCAGAAAAAAATTATGTATACTATCCATTCATGGGTTTTGTATATGCATGTGCATTGTCCTTCATGTCCAAATACCTTTATCAATTTTGTGGTCCAAAACCCATGACTAGGGTTGACGTCAATGGCAACAACCAATCTTCCAATAGGAATCACATAACCTCATGCCTAAAAATGTCATGGATGAGCTTGGGTTGGAAATTACAAAGACCTACCATGACCTATACTCATTTTATTCTAGGAAGGTGAAGTGTCTTCGGGTTATTAAAGACCTGGTTGTTACCCTGTTCCAATTTCCAGTGAAAAGTATGCTCACGGATATTGTGGTGGATGATGACCCCCTTAAGTTTAGGATGATCTTGTCAAGATCTTGGATCAAAATACTAGAGGGAACTTTTCAAATGGACCTTTCATATGCCACCATTCATTTGTTTGGAGGATAACATAGAAGGATTTATAGGGAGGCACAAATAGCTTACATCATGAGTGATGAAGCAAATCATACCAACCACCCTATTTTTTTGCTTGACACTGATTTAGGATCCATTATATTACAACTCACTGATGCTCCTCAACCACCTATCTAAATCATAAAACAATCCATCTCCTCATGTGAAGATCCTCCTCCTAATACCTATGTTTGGAAGATTGTTTTTTATGGGGCCTCTTCTGAGGAAGGTGTTGGTGTTGGGGTAGTCTATATTTCTCCTACCCAAGAGATCATATATCTATCCTACAAGCTTGAATTTGAAACTACAAACATTGTGGCAGAATATGAGTCTCTTGTTTTGGATTTGAGTGTTGCTAAAGACCCCATCCTTATTCTGTATGAAAATAAAAGGTGCACCCATGACACACTTGGATGTATAATTCCTAGGTCCAACAACTCCTTCAGTTTCATTTTCAACTCCTGTAAATCCGGGGTCAACATCTGATAAGGTGTTCTTGCTATCAATTTAGTTATTGGTTTTAGGTCTATGGTAAATTCCAATTCCCTCTTAGGTGACAATCCGTGAACTCTCGTACTACTGGAAGGTTTTCCAGTCCTTTCGCCATGCCTTTTTCATTTAACAAAAGGATTGCATATAGTTGGCATCCCTTGTGCATGCTCTTCCATAGTTGCAAGGAATACATGAACCTCAGGGAAACTCCGTGGTTTCAGCCTAGAATCACACATCTTTTTTCCTCATAATTTACGAAGCTCAACAGTTTTGTCTTACAGATGAGTATCGCCTCATGCGATTCCAACCCCATACCGATCACGACATCATAACACCCTAAGATTGTGATGTATAGGTTGGACCTTGTGACAGACTCTCCTAAGTTAAGGCTACATCCTATAACCTTCCATCCAACCTTGTGTTTGGCTCCAAAAGCCATTTCTACAAAGCTAAACTCATCTACTTCCACTGCCTTTACCTTAATTATTTTTAGTGTTGAACTAGAAATAAAACTCTCTGTAGCACCTGGATCTATCAAAATACTAAGGGTATGGTCAGCGATGGTACTTGAAGTCTCAAGAAGAGTCGATTGGTGCTCTGTATGGTGGTTATTCATTGTTGCATGAATCTGATGGGCCTTGCCCAAATCTCTCACGGTAGTGAGTCCGACTGATGCAGATGCTTTGGTCCTCTCAACTGGGCAGTAACACTGGTAATGTGTCTCTCCCCATGTCGAACACCCTTTATCCGGTCCAGTACTCCTAGTACTTGAAGTAGAAGCTGACAGCCCACCAGCCTAGAATCCTGGTCTATTCTGCTAAACATGCCTAAACTACTGTTGATGCAGTCGATGTTGTTACTGGTGTTGTGGTCATATATAAGGAGTCCATTGCTGAGATGTTGGTCGTCAAGGTGTAGTGAATGTGGATCATTTCATAGTCCCTCGATACCTTGGTGCATGCCTAACTAGTGTCTGATGCTGATGTGCACCAAATGTAGCCAGTCCTATCGGTCTTGCTGGAGTCCTGTTGTGACCCCCACTCATGACATCCTCCTCTTCTATGAGGGCCTTCTGGAAAAAAATCATACAAGGTTTGAGGCATCATAATCCTCACCTTTTCACGAATGTTGACATTAAGGTCGAACATGAACTTGTTAACCTTAAGTTTCTTGGTACTCAGGTGTGGAGCATACCGAAGTAGCCCCATGAAATGGGCCTTGTACTCGAGCATCATACGACCCCCTTGTCGCAAGGTGTTGAACTCATTGAGCTGACGCTCAGTGAATTCCTCAGACATATACCTCTCCCAGAACCGTTTCTCAAAATATTCCTATGACATGTCTTCGACGACCATGTTCAATTGCAGTAGTAGTGTCTTCCACCATAAAAGAGCGCTCCCTTTCATTTGAAATACCACCATGCAAACCTTCATGTTGGAGGTATAGTCATGAAGTGCAAATCACATCGCCATATTCTCCAACCATTCCTCGATGGTTGGGTCATCTGGGGAACCAAAGAACTCAGGAAACTTGACCTTCTCGAGTTCAAGGTGGATGCTACCAGTATTGACTAGGGTGCGTGGTGGACCCTTAGGAGGTGTTGGTTCCCTAGCCTCATATTTATCCAAATAGTTGATCAGTGCCTCATACATCCTCTGAAAGGACCTCATCAGCCCAACCACATCTACCACAACTATCTATTCCTACCCGACAACCTGTTCATCTCCCTAGGAGTTAGACCCCTCGGGTGTGGATGCTACTGGGGGCATCACGCCTCTTCCCCTAGCATCCCATCATATGCCTCTGTGGAATCCTCTAACCATGATTACCTACACGAATACAAATCAATTTAATTAGTGACATATATAATCAATCATATGATCAATGCAATCCGTAGTCATCCCAAGTCGTGGGTCGAACCTGGCTTTGATACCATATGTAATGACCTCCGTTGTTACGACAACATGTGATGCAAAACAATAAAAAAAAAATTATGCAAAGAAAGAATGTAAACCATACAATCAAGCATCGTAACTTTGACAATGAACACAATGCATGCAGATCATGCAACATACAACACCACGATCTAGCATACTAGCACATCATGCAACTTAGGCAACATACAAACATACCATCAGGAGAAAAATAAAAATGACTAAGCTTACTAACAACATCAATTACAATGAACAACAACATCCTCATTAGGAGGCTCATGACCCAAATCAAGTTATCCTATGCATTTCACAATCAATGCGCTCAATGATTATGTTTAAGGAATCATGTCGCCACATTGCAACAAGTGCAATGGGAACCCAAGTGCAATGTAATTAACTCTAAACCTTCAACCCAACCTAAAATCCAACTCTGCCCAAAATCCAACTAGCACTGTCACAAATTATACAAAAACTATAATGAGAGCACTCTATTCAATCAAACCCAACAAGGCGCAAGGAAATATGCACAAAACAAAGTTAAATTGCAACTATCTAGAAGTATCTTATTATCATTTTACCCTCCTTTGAATATTCGGTAACGATCCTCTCGATACGACAATAAGTGACGTAGGACAAGTACAAATTTAACGTTTATTATGAAAATTTAGAAATTTAGTAATGAGATCTAGTAGATGTACAAATCTTCATAATGTGAGAGCTCGAAATTGCAATTCAACCTTAGGTGACTAGAACAAGATTATTTTTTCCAAATACAATGAACTAAAGAATTCAGCATTCACTTGAGCACTTATGAAATGAACAATTCAAATATGTAAGAAAATGTTGCATTGCAGGTAACAAGTGAGTAATTAATTATGTAAAAGAGACTTTGTGTATCATCATATTTTTCATAGCTGAGTAACTAAAGTCAAAGGGGATAAGATTAAAAATCATACGGATTCTCTACCTACTGTTGTAGTTGACACAATGTTGTATAACATATTTAACAACTACTATCATAATTTTATGCGCCCATACATTCAATTCACTCTCCTCATATTTTGATATATGACCTGTAAACTTCTCCTCGGATTTGACAACTTCCTGCATGCTTGGAGCACTTCATAATTAGTCTCCCTTCCACAGTGTTAGAATGGTGTATTTAAATATAATTAATTATATGGAGAAATGAATTTCATTATCAAAGATGTTCTAAGATCTGGAAACAACAACTAAAAAAAATGGAAATATTAATGTAACTGTAAAATCATTAACTGACTAAATTCTGGAAACAACAACTTTGCAAAAATGGAAGTTTATATAGTGAACTAATAACTTAATTATTTATATATAAAATTAATCAATATATATATATATATATAAAATAAAAAGTAATCAATTGTATATATAAAATAAAAGGTAATCAATTACATATAAAAAGAATTGGGATTGGTAATAGAAATACGACTATAGATACATATGCATTATAACTGAATTTTTTATAATTGTCTATGTTTAGTCTTAGGTACCACCACGGGCCGTGGAAGAACAACGCCCATCAAATTTTTCAAAATTCCAAATCTCTTGCCCGCCTCAGATAGAATGCAACAAAACCAAAGCAAATTATAAAATTCCACTACACTTGGATAGACAAACATTTTGGTTACAAAAGGGGTTCAACCATTCACCACCATAACAGTCCACATAGTGAAAAAATGGGATTCGACTACGATCCTAAATGTGTGTAACCTTTGAAAATGATTTTAATTTTCATGCAGTGAGAGTGAAATGAGATAGATGTTCGAATCATCTTTCAGCTTATATGTATATAAGATTCTAACTATTACCTGTGGTTTATGAGCCCACTCTGCAAATCTGACTCCGAGCCGTAATAAATATTGTTTCCATGTAAAGGTTGTAATTCTGAGGGAGATCCACCTAGGGGGTTAACGAGATGAGTTGAAGATTTGACTCGGACTTAGAATTATGGCTATCGATTAACTCGATCTGGAACATTTAGTTAGTGTGGGGTAGGAGTCATGGAAATAGAAAAAGGGGATGGTCATTATATCAATCTATGGGGGAGAAAGGCAATCCTTTAGGGGCTAGGAGCTCAATACAAACCAAAGTGGGAAAGGCTCGAACTCAGTCCCTGTCTAAAGGAGATACTGCCTTTTTTGTAATTGAACGAAGGGACTAAACTAAAAATTCCCACCCGTTATAGCCAGCCTCGGGATATGCTCTCTTTTGACCTGTATCACTTGTCAATAATACATGATCTTTTCTCAGTCTATTCTAATAACAACATTAAGCAAGAGAGGAATCTGTACTTGAGTTTATGACAAGGGAAGAACGAGTTGCACAAGATTATAGATGAAATGCTTCTAGGCTAATTTCTACAAACTATAACTGTAGCGAGGATAACTAAAGAACAAACCATACGCAGACCATCGATTTGAAGCACAATACTAACACGGATTATAAATAAAAAACACAGGAAGAGGTTGGGTCATGTGCTCATTCTATTCACAAGAAGATGAGACAAATCCAGGAATAAAAGCGAATCACAACCAACATTGAATATCAACACAACAAGGATTAAAAATGCAGGCAAAGGTTTATAATAGTGCAATTCAATCGTTTATACAACGCAAGAAATAATCTGACAGACGCAACTATCATTGCGCCACAAGAATATAAGAAAGCAAGAAGACAACATGAATGAATGATGGTTGTTGCGCTAATCGAAATTGGACTACAAATAATTAAACAAGAAGCACTATGTGTGCAATAGAGACCATAAATGCAGATGCAAGTAGTCTCTCTTGGGGAAATCATAAATCCTTACAATAACAACAAATGCAGAGAAAAAAACCCAAAATTTATACCATCTAGATGTAAATCAACATTCAATCAACTAAATAAAATTGTGAAATTTATACATGTGTACCTTGAGAGAAAGCGAAGGTCTCGTGCTCGCGCTTCATCCCGCTCCCGCTTTCCAACCACTGAGACCTCATCAGTACCTCCCAACCAACGCTAGGGGTACTCTTCTTCCTCCTGAGCCCCCCGAGCCACAAAGGGGCCACACACACAATACCAGAGAATGTTAGCTCCCATATCGTCTTGCAAGGTCGAGCTACCACTTGTTACCTGAGTTCGGTATCCCAACTCCCACAAGAGAAATTCAGTCAAGATAAAATTATGGCAGCGTAACCTTACGCAAACCAGACATGATGATACTCCTCCTCCACCATCCTTTTTATAGATTTTTCTTAGTGATTAGTTTCCCAAACCTTCATTAGATTCTTTTTATTAAATTTAAGTAGGACAAACCTCCCCCGTACACATGTCACCTGATCCCTTAGTTGCACCAGAAAATCAATTTATTAATTAATTAAATTTTCCTATTTACCTCACCCACCTAAAAGTATTCCTAAAACATTGATCGAAGTGTCCCTTTATTCCCTTACATTTCTTAAATGACTTATGCATTACTTAAATCCTATTTGAGTTCACAAATAGAAAGTTCCAAAGGCTAGATTCCCTACTAAGTTAGACATTCCCATTTTTCTTTAAGTTTCCCATTTTATTTAAGTTTCCCTTTTTCTTTAAGTTTACCCTTTTTATTTTTAACTAAGTTCATAATTAGCAAGTTTAGACAAAAACAACCATTTACCCTTTTAATAATTTAATCCTCCATTATAATTTTTACTTTAATAAATAATGTTTGAATTTTCTTTA
>JZKD02S1293988.1:0-11998 GCA_000966675.3 Picea glauca | reverse complement strand
TAACAAATTAGAACCAGTTTGAACGATGCACTTTGGAAATAAAAGATGGAAGACCTATTGTGTCGAATTGTGCATGGTGAAGAATCAGAACCTATGGAAGTAGACAAGTCAGATAGCTAGTTGAATACATGCAATGAAGCATGAGCGCTGATTGGCATGGTTACTTAAATGAACATGGTTTTCATATCGGTCCAGAAAACGAACCAAGCGAAGGCATGCGAAAAACTCGGGAAGGTCTTAGGAAAGTTAATGAAGCCAGAGCACTTAAATTTGAGAGTCAACTCATTAAGCTTTGAGCAAGCAACTTTGAACAAACAGAGTATTATCTTTCCAAGGTAAGAGAGATAAAACATCGACTTGCACAGTGTGGATGGAAAAAGGAAGACAAGTACATGATGTTTATGTCTCTACTTCAAACTTATGAGGTATAGTCTCAGCCTTCAATTCCAGTAAATTAGTAAATTTGTGATTTGTAGAAGGTATGGAGATCGTTCCTTGGATGAATTTTGCTCTTTGTTGATTGTGTAACAAGAGAAATTATTGCATTTGGGATAATTAAGATCCAAGAAACATAGATATATACATGATGTTTATGTATCTACTTTAAACTTATGAGGTATAGTCTCAACCTTCAATTCCATTAAATTAGTAAATTTGTAGAAGGTATGGAGATCGTTTCTCGGATGAATTTATAGATATAGATATATACATTATGTTTATGTCTCTACTTTAAACTTACGAGGTATAGTCTCAACCTTCAATTCAAGTAAATTAGTAAATTTGCGATTTGTAGAAGGTATGGAGATCGTTCCTTGGATGAATTTTGCTCTTTGTTGATTGTGTAACAAGAGAAATTATTACATTTGGGATAATTAGGATCGAAGAAACATAGATATATACATTATGTTTATGTCTCTACTTTAAACTTATGAGATATAGTCTCAACTTTCAATTCAAGTAAATTAGTAAATTTGTGATTTGTAGAAGGTATGGAGATTGTTCCTTGGATGAATTTTTCTCTTTGTTGATTGTGTAACAAGAGAAATTATTGCATTTGGGATAATTAGGATCCAAGAAACATAGATATATACATGATGTTTATGTCTCTACTTTAAACTTATGAGGTATAGTCTCAACCTTCAATTCCAATAAATTAGTAAATTTGTGATTTGTAGAAGGTATGGAGATCGTTCCTTGAATGATTTTGCTCTTTGTTGATTGTGTAACAAGAGCAGTTATTGCATTTGGGATAATTAGGATTAAAGAAACATAGATATATGCATGATGTTTATGTCTCTACTTTAAACTTATGGGGTATAGTCTCAACCTTCAATTCCAGTAAATTAGTAAATTTGTGATTTGTAGAAGGTAGGGAGATCGTTTCTTGGATGAATTTTGCTCTTTGTTGATTGTGTAACAAGAGTTTGGGATAATTAGGATCCAAGAAACATAGATATATTGTGAAGAGCAAGTCAAAGAAGCAAAAAGATTCTTAGTTTGATACCAAAAGTCCAGATCCGAAGCATGGAATGGGAAAAATCCCTGTGTCTCACTCTAAGATCTATAGGTAGTGAGACTTGGGCATGAAAATCCAATCCAAATCTTAAGAAGCTAGAACCTAAGATTCATCATTGCATTTTCATGGTTACATTGAAGAAGGTAATAAAGCTGATCGACTCTATGATCCAAAAACGATGGATATAATCATTCGTAGAAATGTCGCGTTTAACGAGAACTCTTTGTCCACATGTTCGACTCTCTTCTTCTATTGAATCTTCCACATATCGTACTGATGTTCCTTTTCAGAATGAAATTTATGATTTTGATAATCAGCCAGCCAGAGAAGATTCCTACTCGTGTTGAGAGAACTGCTAGTTCACATGAGGTTCCTTTTCCGAATGAAATTTATGATTTTGATAAGAAGATTCCTAATTGAGAGAACTGCTAGTTCACATGAGGTTTCTTCTCCAATTGAAATTAAAAATAATGGGCCTGCATCATCGGATGAAGAGGTAAATGCTAGAAAAGTAAAAAGACTTTCTAAGATTTATCAAGATTCTAGACCTCAAGGTGCTAACTTCGCTCTCATTGCAAAGATTATGCATAGTCATGATTTTATGACATATTAGGAAGCAAGGTGCTAACTTAGCGCTCATGGCACAGATTATGCATAGTCACGATTTTAAGACATGTTAGGAAGCACGGGAGCAGCAATCATAGTGAAATCCTCTGAAGGAAGAGTATAGCTGTTTAATGAAAATGAAACATTATTTTATGTAAGTGGATTTACGAGATTGGTAGCGAAGGTTCCTCATAGAAAAGATATGGATTATTTTAAAACCTTTGTCTGGTAGAAAATATAGATGTACTATTAGAATTGTGGTTTCACTAGATGCAATATTTCATTGGAAGGTGCATCAGAGGATGTGAAGTGTGTTTTTATCAATGATAATTTACATGAATAAATCATACACCAATCGCCCTAATTTTAAGTAATTTAATGGAGGTTTTCTACTTATTTGTAGGTTAAAGATATCACTTTATGGGCTCAAACAAACTTGGTCTTGAAATGAAAAAAGGGAAAAATGTTTTGCAAAATGGATTAATTAATAGTTATTCGGATAATAACTTGTATATACGACATGCTAATAAATGAATTATTCTTCTAATTTTGTATGTTGTTGATATTATTGTAATAGAAGTAGAAGTCTTTGTAGGCTGGGCTTATAAATTGAAGCATGCGAATTAACGAGGCTTCGAAATGGTCAAGTTATGTGAGTTGCACTATTTTATAGGAAAAAATGTATATGCTTATAATTTTATAAACATATTTCATATTGCAAACTGTAATAATACAACACAGTTTTTTTCATATTGCGAATTGTAATAATACACCATACACTGCTATTTGTCTCAAGGACTATGCTAGTGTGATTTTGATTCGCAATGTATGAGAATTAATTTCCAACACAGTTTTTTTCATATTGCGAATTGTAATAATACACCATACACTGCTATTTGTCTCAAGGACTATGCTAGTGTGATTTTGATTTGCAATGTATGAGAATTAATTTCTTTTCCAAACTTTATAGGAAAGGAAATCTTGAAAAAGTTTGAAGTCAGCAATCAATTTGAAGATTAAAAACCAAAGACTATAAAAAGGTGAAATGAATCACTTATGGTTGACATTCCAAAAAAGTACTATAATAAATAATGTTTTCTTGATCTGAAAACAATTAGAAAGATGAAAGAAATAAAGATGGAGATTAAGAAGAGCAACAATAGAAAGTATTCTTGATTTGCTGAAGCTTATTTAGCTCAGCTCTTTCCTTTAATGAATTGCGCTCTGCTCATTCCTGTTTTCCAATCTTGTTTTCTTTGTAATATCTTCTTTGCTTCTCATTTTGTCATGGTATTAGAGCTTAGGACGTAAGTCTCTTCACAGTGCCTGGAGAGCAGCCCGATCATAAGAAGAAGAGCGCAGAACTTACATTGTCTCGCAAACGTGAGCACGAGATGCAAGATTCTTCACAAAGCTTGGAGAATAGTTCGCAGTCCGAAGTTATCTCAAAAGATCATTGGAGACAGCAAGCGCGAGGAAGCAGAGCTGCAGAAGAGCGCAACACTTAAAGATCCACGAGCATTTAAAAGAATTCATGAAATTATTTCTTAAGGAGATAGTTTACAGAAGCAACAAGCGAGAAGATACTTCAGCTGTAAGACTGGACGCGGGAACAGATCTGAGTCTTTAATCAAGCGTAGAAACGATGAGCCCACAGGGAAGGCGAATTTTTTTTCAGCCGTAAGATTTGAGCGAGAACAAGATCATCCGTCAGATCAAGCAAAGATCAAGTCAAGACCGTCAGATCTCATTGGAGAGAGATCGACAGTGTGGAGGCATTGCGGGGATTAGAAAAAAAATTAAAGTTTCTACAAGTTGTGAGCCCGCAATCGCTCAGGATCGTTGATCTTGCTAGATCAAAAGATCAACGACGGATATCGATTCCGCTACGGACGAGCATCTTCGCATTGCAGGGATCAGGAAGAAAATTAAAGCACGAGCAAGTTGTGAGCCCGCAATCGCTCAAGATCGTTGATCTTGTCAGATCAACAGATCAATGGCGGATATTGGTCCCACTACGGACGAGCATCTTCGCTTTGCGGAGATTGGCAAGGAAATTAAAGAGTGAGCGAGTTGAGTCTTCGCAATCACTCGTGGTCGTTGATCTTCAAGAAAGTGACATGTGACAGGAGATCTTGCCCTTCGACGATAATCACTTCAGAAGAAAGAAGGATACGAGAAGCCAGAACTCCCGAAGGCCCGAAGCTCTGAAGAGTCGAAGTAGATCCAGACCGTTGATCGAAGTGGACACCTGGCAGGAGATCCTGCACTTCGGCGATAATCACTTCGGAAGAAAGAAGGATAGGAGAATCTAGAACTCCCGAAGGATCGAAGCCCAGAGTTCATCTGGACCTTCCATCAATAAGGGCACGCGGCGCCAGATCCCTTACTTCGGAGACATAGCACTCCGGAAGGTCTTGTGGAGCGAGATCTACCCGAAGTCCCGAAGTAAATCTGAGCCATTGAAGGCTACGAACACGCGTCGGCAGATTTTTCACTTCGGAAGGTTAACACTTTGGAGGTTTGTGGTGTTGTGCACCTCGGAACACCCGAAGCCCGAAGTTCCAAAGTAAATCTCGGCCGTCCAAAACAAGAGGACATGTGGAGGCAGATCTATCACTTCGGCGATACGACACTTCGGAGGATTGCGCAAGCAAGCAAACGAAAATTCCCGAAGCTCGAACTCTTAAAGTAAATCTCCACTGTACAAATCAACAGGCCACGTGGACGTAGATCTCGCACTTTAGAGATTTGACACTCCGGAGGATTGCGCGTATTAGCAAACGGAAACTCCCGAACGTCGGAGTTCCGAAGAAGATCTCAACCATAGATCTTGAGGAGAAATTGAGACCGTTGATCTCTTCCCTTATTTGGAGGTTCTCGAATTCAGAGGTTTGCGAGGTAAGAAAAGAATAGTCCCGAAGTATTTGTGGACCGTTGATCTCAAATCAACGAGGATCGTTGATCTTAGCAGCAACAAGTAAGAAAAGAACATCACCCGAAGTCTCGAAGTAATTGAGGACCATTGATCTCAAATCAACGAGGACCGTCGATATTTGAAATACGACCATTATTTGGCCATTTAGATATTTGGAGGAATTGAGACCTTGAGCGTCGAAACGCCCGAAGCCCAAAGACCCGGAGCGCCTGGTTTTCAGCCCCCGATCCCATGGGAAGCTCAACTTCAATTTTTTTTTTGGATCTAGAGTAAACTAAGAAAGCTCAATTCCGCCATTAGAGGGGCTACAGTTGCCAAAGAAGTGGTCTACCCAATTGTTTTTCGGCCCGAAGTCACACAACAGATTTCACGGACCTGGTTTTTCGCACAGAAAACAAGCATGCAAATCTCTAACAATTTTTTTTTCTCTGTTAAATATTTTTTACAAGATGGTCACCTCTGGCAATTTAGGACAAACACAAGGACCGATTCTTCTTGGAAAGAACTATGAGTTTTGGTCTCTTAGAATGAGATCTTTTTTACAAGCACAAGAGTGCTGGGATCCAGTGGATCTTGGATACGTGGAAGCAGATCTAGCAGACCTTGCTGCCATGACCAATCAATAGAGAACTACTCAAGCAACACAGAGGAACAAAGAGAATAAAGCAAAATTCCGGAGTCAAAATTCATTGGATGACTCGATTTTCTCAAAAATCACAGACGTTGTTACTTCAAAACCGGCCTAGGACATCCTTAAATCAGCTTACCAAGGAAATGACAAGGTCAAAACTATCAAGCTGCAGACCTTGAGGACACACTTTGAGACTTTAAAAATGAGAGAATCTGAAAACATTGATCAGTTTATAACCAGAGTCATGGGAATTGTAAACCAGATCAAATTGACTGGTGAAGCCATCCATGATCAAAGAATTATTGAGAAAGTCCTCAGAAGTCTACCAAAGAAATTTGAAATGGTTGTTACAGGCTACAACCTGTTAGAATATAAGTGGATGTGCTCGTTTTACGATGGACAATATCTCTATTGTCACCCAACCATAGGCCGAAGCCACCCTCCGAGCACCTTAACCTTGATAGAGAATCACTCCGGAAGCAAAACCTAGGCTAGATAGCCAAACAAAGGGTAGTGCACCTTTTCCCAAGGATAGTGCACCAAAAAGTGCTGATCAGATGTTCCAAACCCTAGCCAAGAGATAGTCCAAGCGTAACTTCTAGCTGCAGCAGTTGCAACGTCAACTCTCCTTCAAACCTGCGCAGAAACTGGGCAACTGCAGTGCGCACAAGTGCTACTCTGCAATTCTGAGACTGCCTGCCAGAATGAGAATTGGCCTCTTGTATTTATACTAATTTTGGCTAACTGCCAGGGCCGACTTCTCATTCTGGGTATGTGTTTGTTCAGTATGTATTATTATTTCTGACCGACTTCTTCTCTTGGAGGCTAATAACCTATTATAAATTATCTTCTTGAGCCGACAAGTCTCTAGGGTTATTAGCCAACTCATTAGGGTTTCTTCTTGCTTCTCGTAGTATTCTATCCTCGTCAGGTTTACACGTGGAGGTAAATACCTCCCGCAGCTACCATAATATCAACACAGCCATCCTTGAGTCCAAGGATCTGTCAAATTTTTCAATAGATGAATTAATGGGCTCTTTATTGACACATGAGACCAGACTCCATCTAGAAGATGAGTCAATAGCCAATGCCTTCAAGACTCAATTCTCCTTCAGTAAAGGGAGAGGCAGAGGTCACCAAGGAAGAGGGAGAAGTCCAAGTAACCATCACTCAAGTGAAGGTCACAGACAACAGAACCAGAATCAAAATTTCCAAGGTCATAGACAACATAACCAGAATCAGAATTTCCAGCCTCAAAGAGGGAGAGGATCAAATGACAATGCTATTACAATGATATTACTGCAAAAAATATGGGCACTATGAATCTGAATGCTAGAAGAAGCAAGCAGATCAACTCTCAGGTAGAGCACGTCTGAAATCATGAAGGAGAAACCTCAGAAGGTATGTTTCTCTCATGCCACAAGACTGAAGAACAACATAAAGATCTCTGGTTGCTGGACAGTGGATGCAACAATCACATGACAAGTAAAGAAATGATTGCTTAGTCAAAGTTCAAGGAAACGATACTGTATCTATTCTTACTAAACAAAATGTAAAGAAAGACATAAACAATGTCTATCATGTTCCAGATCTGAAATATAATCTGTTAAGTGTAGGACAACTAATTGAACATGGCTATAAGGTACTTTTTTAAGGAGCATCATGTAGGATATATGATAAAACCCCCAACAGAAAATTGATTTCTGAAATCCACATCACTAGGAATAGAATGTTTCCCCTGACCCTTAGAACTACAAATCTGATCCAATCATATGCACAAAGTGCATCCACCCCCAATGAAACTATGGTTTGGCATGCAAGATTTGGACATCTACACTTTCAGAGTCTAAGTCTTCTACAAAGGAACTCCCTGGTCAAAGGTCTACCTAACTTCAAAGAGCAAAATCTCCCATGTGAGTCTTGCATTCTTGGAAAACATAAGAGAACTAGTTTTCCATAGTCGTCCACTTAAGCCAAACAACACTTAGAGTTGGCTCACATTGACCTACGTGGACCAATGCCAACAAAGTCAATCAGTGGTAGCGTTTATTTTCTAACGTTTATTGATGACTTTAGTAGTAAAATTTGGATCTATTTTCTCAGACACAAGTCTACAACCTTTGCAAAGTTAAAAGAATTCAAAGCTGAAGTTGAAAAACAGAGTGGCAAATATGTAAAAGTTCTCAGGTCAGATGGAGGAGGAGAATACGGCTCCAAAGAATTTACAAATTTCCGCAAATCACAAGGCATCATCATGCAAACTACAACCAGATATACTCCACAACAAAATGTAGTGGTTGAAAGGAAAAATCAGACAATAATGAACATGGCAAGAAGCCTTCTCAGAGTGAAATGTTTGTCAAAGTTATTTTGGGCTGAAGTAGTAGCATGCTCAGTTTATCTCCTGAATAGATCTCCAACCACCAGTCTCAAGATGAAGGTCCTTCAAGAAGCATGGAGTGGGACAAAGCTAAATGTTGCTCATCTTAGGATTTTTGGATGCATAACATTCGCTCACATACCTTCTGAATTGAGGAAGAAACTTGATGATAGAATTGAGAAATGCATTTTTGTTGGCTACAGTGAAACATCCAAAGCCTACAGACTCTGCAATCCGATTTCAAAGAAATTAATTCTCAGCAGAGATGTCAATTTTAAAAAAAATCAGTTCTGGAGTGAGTTTGAAAATCGGCCTAAGGACAGTTAAAATCCATTGCTGCCACTTCCTGACACAGACAATTCAGGACAACAAACACATCAGCCTGCTCTTCCAAGATTGCAGGTACAAGGACAACCTGACAGTCCTCAGGACAACTCTACTTCAAGCAGGGGGTCATCCTCTGAATTGCAAAATTAGAGAACTCGAAGCTTGAGAGAAATCCATCAGTAGTTGGATGATATTGATCAACACAATATTTTTGCATTAATGTCATGTCAACCTACATCTTTTAAGGAGGCAACTAAAGAGCCAAATTGGTTTCAAGCCATGAACCAAGAGATTGACTCCATTGAGAAGAACAAGACATGCGATCTTGTTGATCTGCTCAGACACAAGAAAAGTATTGGTGTCAAGTGGGTTTACAAAACTAAACTCAATGAAAAGGGACAGACTGAAAAACACAAGGCAAGACTTGTTGCCAAAGGATTCTCACAACAACCAGATATTGATTATGGTGAAACTTTTGCTCCAGTAGCAAGGTTGGACACTGTAAGGACTCTCTTAGCCATAAAAACTCAACACAAATGGAAAGTATACCAGATGGAGCTCAAGTCAGCTTTCCTAAATGGTGTCTTAGAAGAAGAGGTTTATGTGGATCAACCACTTGGATTTGAAGTCAAAGAGCAGCCAGCCAAAGTGTATCGGTTGAAGAAAGCCCTGTATGGCTTAAAGCAAGCTCCAAGAGCGTGGTACAACATAATTGATACTTACCTGATCAAGAGTGGTTTCAACAGAAGCCAAAATGAGCCAACTCTTTACACCAAAACTGATCAACACAGTAAAATTCTGATTGTATGTTTATATGTTAATGACATGATATATACTAGAAATCTTGAGTTAACCAGTTTTAAACATGCCATGCAATCTGAGTTTGAGATGATAGATCTTGGCATAATGAAATATTTTTTGGGGATTGAGGTTGACCAATCAATCAAAGGCATTTTTGTCTGTCAGCAAAAGTATGCAGTAGACATCATCAAAAGATTTTGCATAGAAGACTGCAATCCAACATAAACTCCTATACCCCTAGGCACAAAATTGAGCAAGAAAGATGAAGGCCCTACAATGGATTCTACCCTGTACAAAAGTTTAGTAGGTAGTTTGTTGTATCTTACAACAACTAGGCCTGATATTATGTATGCAACCAACTTTGTTTCCAGGTTCATGGAATCCCCCAAAGATTCTCACTGGAAGATGGTGAAAAGGATTATGAGATATGTTGCAGGCACTCTCAATTTTGTCTTATGGTACACTCAGTCTAATGATAATCATCTTTTTGGTTACATAGACAATGATTTTGCAGGAAGCCTAGATGACAGGAAAAGCACCTCAGGACATGCTTTTCACCTGGGCACGAACCTGCTTTCATGGGCATCAAAGAAGCAACCCATTGTATCAATATCTTTTGCAGAGGTAGAGTATGTCGTTGTTACCTCAGCTTCCTGTCAAGTTGTGTGGCTGAGAAGAATATTGAATGATATGTCACTTAAAAAAAATGATCCAACTCCTATCTTCTGTGACAACACCTCAACAATTTCTCTATCCAAAAATCACGTGTTTCATAAGAAAAACAAGTATATTGACACTCGTTTTCACTTCATACACGAGTTAGTCAATAATGGCGACATAACACTTCAATTATGTGGCTCGTGAGATCAACTCGAAGATATTTTTACAAAGCCACTAGGAAAATCTGTTTTTGATTTTCAGAGACAACACTTGGGCATTATCAATGCTAATGTTTGTAATTGTTGAGTTTAAGAGGGAGTGTTAAATATATCTGTAACCTCAACAGTATGTGACTGTACATTGTGACTTTGCTCATAACTGTTTTCCAATCTCGTCTTCTTTGTAATATCTTCTTTGCTTCTCATTTTGTCAAGTATGAGGACTTGGATTGAAGCAATTTGATCAAAGATTCGAGCAAGAAGGGATTTTGAACCTGTCCACAAAGAGTTTTTATTGGACCATGGTATTTTATGAGATAAAATCTATTTAAAGGCTTGAAGAACTTCTTTCTAAAATGTCTCAAGTGGCCAGTGTTAGCCTAGCTTAGCTTGTTTGGCCAAAGTTAATTGATATCTATTAAATGCTGGTTTTTAAATTAAAGTTTTGAGAGTAGATATTGGCTCTATGTGTCTATTACCTATCTTTAGGTTAGTTCTTTCTCTTTAGATTCTACATGTGAGACTTGAACTCTCCTGGAACTAAAGTAGTCTAATTCTGGGATCCAAGAAGGCATAGATTCTACATGTGAGACTTGAACTCTCCAACTAAAGTGGTCTAATTCTGGGATTCAAGGAGGCGTAGATAGGTTAGTGTGGCCTGTGGAAGAATGTAGATTTTCAATGGACGTTTGAATTGGAGTTGGATTGTTGCAGGAATTTTCTATATCAGAATTTAATGCGCCCAGGAGGGATATGCATAGATAATAGATTGGATTAAAGGCCAATTTTCTTGATGAGGCAACTGCTCACTATTGGTGATTCACTGATCTCAAGATTTGGCAATGGCTGGTAAGGAACCTGTCATCTGCTCAATACTTGGTTGTGACGTTGATTTCTTTGAATTGATTGGGGTGGCGTGTTCATTGAGGGGAGGCTCGTCCGGAATTTCGACGCCATCTGAGGCAACAACACACACTTGTGCATATTGGATAGGTAGGGTAATGGGAGGATCTCCTTGGTAAGAACCCACGATGGGGGGGTCTTGAAAGATCCATGGTTTGATGTTGACAATAGATGAGATGTCAGCACTAGACCATATGAAGGGGAGTGCATTATCAATATTGTCGGAATGATTGGCTTCATAGTGTGTTAACTGGTCAATGGTGAGCTTTCATGGCATACATGTAGCTATGTTTGAAGAGGATGTTGTAATCTAGTGGGGCATCGATGACTTCGATGTCGATGATAACAGTTTTGTCTCCAAGTTCTACAGAAACGTTTTGGTAGAGGCCTTCTAGTTGGGATGGGCGACCATCGTATGTTCGAAGAGTAATGGCTGATGGGACGAGTTCAGGGGAGCCAAGTTGTTTCCATGCATATTTAGACATGATACATGTGGATGCCCTTTCGTTGATGATGCATCGATGGATTGGGCGGTTGTGGATTTTCATTGGAATTTGGAAAACCACTAGTGATGGTAAACGTTATCTAATTCAAAGGTTATCTGATGGGTTGACTGCCCCCAAGGTTGAGAGCAAGGTTTTCCTTTGGGATTGACAAGTTTGGAGGACCTCCAAGACAGACATGGCTGCAGGAGATTGTGTCAAGTCATCAACAAGGTTGTACGAGTGTGTTGCCCTAGCATGGGGGTTGTTTACATTCGTGCGCAATGGTGGCCTTGGATTAGGATGTTGTCCCATCTGTTGAAGGGGGGGGGGTTGTTATTGTTTGCTGGGTGTGAAGAACTCCCCGATGGAGAATCGAGTTTTGGAGAACGGTTGATGTTTGAGGTTGCAAATAGATTTGGGGTATTTGTGGGGGGCCTTGTGGTGTGGGGGGGTCGTTGGGTATTCATTAACTCTTTCATATGTTTGTACTCATCAATTTGGGGGCAATGATGAGTATAATGATCATACTCACG
>JZKD02S1293955.1:0-11999 GCA_000966675.3 Picea glauca | reverse complement strand
CCTTGACTTCTACAACTTGACTCTTTACAAGGCAATTCGAATTTCTCTTCATGGTGGATAATGTTACACGTGCCAACGCACTAGATCAATACATTTATATCATTTGCAATATTAGAAATATCGTTTGTTTCTAGATCATAGGAATTTTATATTCAACCTAACTTTTGCTAGATGCCTTGACTTTTGCTCATGGCTCACAGAGGTTGTACGTTCCCCCTGACTTTTGCACTAGACTGACTATGCTCACAGAGGTTGTACATTCCCCTTGACTTTTGCATTAGACTTATAGAGCATCTCGTTCGTCCTGACTTTTGGTTTGACTCACAGAGGTTGTACGTTCCCCCTGGCTTTTGTCAATACCTCACAAGACTGGTTGATTCTCCAAATCTCCCTGGCTAGCCTCAGGGTGGCCCATATGGCCTCTCATTGGAGAATGACTGTCGATGCTGCCAAATTTAACATGCCCTAGGTTAAAATTTACTTTTACTTAGGAAGAAGCTTCCAACATTGTCTCTGTCAGTGCAGCGGCTGAGTTCTACAACTTCCTATCTAACTGTTGTTATCAGAACTCGACTATGGCTTTCTTCAATTGACTTTGTATCTAACAGCATCTGTTACACATACCAATGGACTTCGCAATTTCTCTGAGAGATGAGTGATGCCCAGTCACAAGCTAGCTGCAGGTATCCATGGAAACAGTGGATACCAAAGATTATGTCTGATTTAGCAGTTCTGAAGCTCTAAGTCAACTTAATAACATTTATGCAGTGCAGTTGGGAATAATGGTGATGGTTGTACTTGTTGATTTTCTACTGCTGCATTTATTTCCACGGCATTCTTTGACAATAGTGTCTTGAGATCAGACTTTGCTATGAACAAAATGGTTCATTAACAGAGAACATATCATAAATGGTATAAAGCCATGTAATCCATAAAAGATAAAAATAATAATTATTGATATGACCATGATGATATGTTGACCAGCATACATCCATCCTAACTCTGGATCTATTAAGCTCTGAGANTGCACTAGACTGTCTATGCTCACAGAGGTTGTACATTCCCCTTGACTTTTGCATTAGACTTACATAGCATCTCGTTCGTCCTGACTTTTGGTTTGACTCACAGAGGTTGTACGTTTCCCCCTGGCTTTTGTCAATACCTCACAAGACTAGTTGATTCTCCAAATCTCCTTGGCTAGCCTCAAGGTGGCCCATATGGCCTCTCATTGGAGAATGACTGTCGATGCTGCCAAATTTAACATGCCCTAGGTTAAAATTTACTTTTACTTTGGCAGAAGCTTCCAACATTGTCTCTGTCAGTGCAGCGGCTGAGTTCTACAACTTCCTATCTAACTGTTGCTATCAGAAGTCGACTATGGCTTCCTTCAATTGACTTTGTATCTAACAGCATCTGTTACACGTACCAATGGACTTCGCAATTTCTCTGAGTGATGAGTGATGCCCAGTCACAAGCTAAGCTGCAGGTATCCATGGAAACAGTGGATACCAAAGATTATGTCTGATTTAGCAGTTCTGAAGCTCTAAGTCAACTTAATAACATTTATGCAGTGCAGTTGGGAATAATGGCGATGGTTGTACTTGTTGATTTTCTACTGCTGCATTTATTTCCACGGTTTTCTTTGACAATAGTGTCTTGAGATCAGACTTTGCTATGAACAAAATGGTTCATTAACAGAGAACATATCATAAATGGTATAAAGCCATGTAATCCATAAAGGATAAAAATAATAATTATTGATATGACCATGATGATATGTTGACCAGCATACATCCATCCTAACTCTGGATCTATTAAGCTCTGAGAGGGATCCAAAAAACAATTTAGATGCAAATATTTTGGTGCTTAAAATATCCTGAAAATGGATCTACATTGGTGTACTTTATACACACACACACCAAAGTGAACACTTCGATTCATATTCCTTTAATAGTTGAAATGATTTCATTTTAATAGTATTATTTATAATATATAAAGATTTGTGAAAGACTATTATTCTGCTCACATTAGATTTATGTTACTATATTTTTACTTTTGTGTAACATATTATATTGGATTGACGTATGCTGACATCCGCAATGTGGACATGGGACGGACATTACAATCTCTTCAGTACTGGGCTGCAGAATGCACCTCACTTCTCACAGTGCAACAATACAAAAGTGAATTGTATAAATAGAAGTTGAAGGGGTGGTTCATGTGAAGAGTAGTGACCATTGGAAAGAGGCACATAACTAGGTTTAAATGGTGTTAAATCATGTTCATTACAGTGCAGTTTATGAAAATCTTGCTGATATTTTTTCTAATATTTTTGAATACATAAAAATTGTATATATAAAATAATATCTCATTTCCCTATTTCATAAAATGTTGAAAGTAACTTTCTAATGCCTGCATCCACTTGGAAAACTGTAATCGTTCCCTTGTATCAGGTGGCAAAACAATTTTCCCAAGTTCATGATATCCTAAAACTAAAAGCCATTTATTAACGCCGTAGTCTAAAAGTTCTACGAAATGGCGATTTTTTCCGGGTACATTTCACCGAAATCCGGCGAGAAATTGTTAGATCCGCAGATTTGAATAATTATTTCTCTATAATCCGAGTGCCCCCACGGGTTTTTCAGCATGCTGAATCCATTTATGCATTCAGAAATGGATTTTGAACAACAAAAAATAGTGATTTCGTGCAAATTTATATCGCCGGATTCCGGTGAAAAAAAAACATTCTGTAGAACAGTTAGACAACACCTTTATTAACATTGCAGTATATTTCCTTCTGCAACTTTAACCACTCAAAATAATGACAAAAGAAAATACCCCTTTACAGTGTATATAGCAAAAATATACAAGAAACTTACGAGGTAGAAGAGTTTTCTGTAACTGTGCCTCGTATTCAATGCCAACAACAGGTTCGTTGCGCAAAAAATGCTGAAAAATCCCACAAAAATTAGACAAAGATTGCAAACAACTAAATGTAAGGAAGCATATTAATAGATGATTCAATGATATCAACATAGAGAGTAAGCGCTCAGCATAAATATTAAGACAATTAACTACAATTAACATTACAAAAATATGTGATATTTCTTAATAGATTATAAAAGACACCACTACCATGACAAAAAAAAGAAGCAGCAGTTTTTTCAAGCATCAAGACAAAAATTCAAACCTTTGGAAATGAAAATGACCTGCTTTAATATTCAGTGAGCTGTTCTGAAATTACCAGGACTGCTCTCAGATTACCTATGTTTCAAACTATTTTGCCAGAATTAGGACTTGGCACCTCTTTATATGATACCCTGGTAATAACTTCTTAGTTTTAGTGGTTGTATACCTTTAATTCCCTCTGTAGTGTCTATCATTCTCAATATGCCAACTTCTTCACAAAGATTTATTTCCATGGTGCAAATGAATAAGAATTGGTGCTTCGAGTGATTCTGCAACACTGTGATATAAAGCACACCTACTCACACTTGCAAGCTGGTTTCCCAACAATTTCTCGACATAATAGATGATCTAGCAAAATTATCTAGCTTCAATATTTCCCACATTTCAGTCTATTACCCCTCATATTGTATGACGTCACATCCATGATTTTTATCAGGATCCAATTGCACAGGACAAACACTTTTGATGACATTGATTGATCATTGGACAGATACAGGTGCTATTTTATGGACACACAAACTTTCCCTGGCATTACTCTTATGGTCCTACTCAGTAACTACCTCAACGGTTAGGTGCGTGATGCTCGACGAGAGTGGATAGTGCAAAGTGGTCTTCTTATGCCCCTAGAACCTAGCAGAAGCACCATTGATTGACCAGTGATACATTACCCGCAAAGCACCAATGCCACCTTGATATGTTTCATAACATGATGGTATGAGATACCCTTCTTCAAATGGTTCCAAGATGGTTGGTGTGGTTCCTAGTAGAAAAAATCGCCGATTAATTGGCAAAAATCGCCAAAATCGCGATTTTTTCACTGCTCCGATTTTTTGAAAACAAAAAATTTTGAGGTTTCAAAATCGCGATTTTTTTTAAAAATCAGAAAAAATCGCCAGGTTTGCCCAAGCCGTGGGATAAAAAGCCTGATTCGGTTTATTTTGGCTCATTGTGTTTTGCATTTTGTGTGNTGCACTAGACTGTCTATGCTCACAGAGGTTGTACATTCCCCTTGACTTTTGCATTAGACTTACATAGCATCTCGTTCGTCCTGACTTTTGGTTTGACTCACAGAGGTTGTACGTTTCCCCCTGGCTTTTGTCAATACCTCACAAGACTAGTTGATTCTCCAAATCTCCTTGGCTAGCCTCAAGGTGGCCCATATGGCCTCTCATTGGAGAATGACTGTCGATGCTGCCAAATTTAACATGCCCTAGGTTAAAATTTACTTTTACTTTGGCAGAAGCTTCCAACATTGTCTCTGTCAGTGCAGCGGCTGAGTTCTACAACTTCCTATCTAACTGTTGCTATCAGAAGTCGACTATGGCTTCCTTCAATTGACTTTGTATCTAACAGCATCTGTTACACGTACCAATGGACTTCGCAATTTCTCTGAGTGATGAGTGATGCCCAGTCACAAGCTAAGCTGCAGGTATCCATGGAAACAGTGGATACCAAAGATTATGTCTGATTTAGCAGTTCTGAAGCTCTAAGTCAACTTAATAACATTTATGCAGTGCAGTTGGGAATAATGGCGATGGTTGTACTTGTTGATTTTCTACTGCTGCATTTATTTCCACGGTTTTCTTTGACAATAGTGTCTTGAGATCAGACTTTGCTATGAACAAAATGGTTCATTAACAGAGAACATATCATAAATGGTATAAAGCCATGTAATCCATAAAGGATAAAAATAATAATTATTGATATGACCATGATGATATGTTGACCAGCATACATCCATCCTAACTCTGGATCTATTAAGCTCTGAGAGGGATCCAAAAAACAATTTAGATGCAAATATTTTGGTGCTTAAAATATCCTGAAAATGGATCTACATTGGTGTACTTTATACACACACACACCAAAGTGAACACTTCGATTCATATTCCTTTAATAGTTGAAATGATTTCATTTTAATAGTATTATTTATAATATATAAAGATTTGTGAAAGACTATTATTCTGCTCACATTAGATTTATGTTACTATATTTTTACTTTTGTGTAACATATTATATTGGATTGACGTATGCTGACATCCGCAATGTGGACATGGGACGGACATTACAATCTCTTCAGTACTGGGCTGCAGAATGCACCTCACTTCTCACAGTGCAACAATACAAAAGTGAATTGTATAAATAGAAGTTGAAGGGGTGGTTCATGTGAAGAGTAGTGACCATTGGAAAGAGGCACATAACTAGGTTTAAATGGTGTTAAATCATGTTCATTACAGTGCAGTTTATGAAAATCTTGCTGATATTTTTTCTAATATTTTTGAATACATAAAAATTGTATATATAAAATAATATCTCATTTCCCTATTTCATAAAATGTTGAAAGTAACTTTCTAATGCCTGCATCCACTTGGAAAACTGTAATCGTTCCCTTGTATCAGGTGGCAAAACAATTTTCCCAAGTTCATGATATCCTAAAACTAAAAGCCATTTATTAACGCCGTAGTCTAAAAGTTCTACGAAATGGCGATTTTTTCCGGGTACATTTCACCGAAATCCGGCGAGAAATTGTTAGATCCGCAGATTTGAATAATTATTTCTCTATAATCCGAGTGCCCCCACGGGTTTTTCAGCATGCTGAATCCATTTATGCATTCAGAAATGGATTTTGAACAACAAAAAATAGTGATTTCGTGCAAATTTATATCGCCGGATTCCGGTGAAAAAAAAACATTCTGTAGAACAGTTAGACAACACCTTTATTAACATTGCAGTATATTTCCTTCTGCAACTTTAACCACTCAAAATAATGACAAAAGAAAATACCCCTTTACAGTGTATATAGCAAAAATATACAAGAAACTTACGAGGTAGAAGAGTTTTCTGTAACTGTGCCTCGTATTCAATGCCAACAACAGGTTCGTTGCGCAAAAAATGCTGAAAAATCCCACAAAAATTAGACAAAGATTGCAAACAACTAAATGTAAGGAAGCATATTAATAGATGATTCAATGATATCAACATAGAGAGTAAGCGCTCAGCATAAATATTAAGACAATTAACTACAATTAACATTACAAAAATATGTGATATTTCTTAATAGATTATAAAAGACACCACTACCATGACAAAAAAAAGAAGCAGCAGTTTTTTCAAGCATCAAGACAAAAATTCAAACCTTTGGAAATGAAAATGACCTGCTTTAATATTCAGTGAGCTGTTCTGAAATTACCAGGACTGCTCTCAGATTACCTATGTTTCAAACTATTTTGCCAGAATTAGGACTTGGCACCTCTTTATATGATACCCTGGTAATAACTTCTTAGTTTTAGTGGTTGTATACCTTTAATTCCCTCTGTAGTGTCTATCATTCTCAATATGCCAACTTCTTCACAAAGATTTATTTCCATGGTGCAAATGAATAAGAATTGGTGCTTCGAGTGATTTTGCAACACTGTGATATAAAGCACACCTACTCACACTTGCAAGCTGGTTCCCCAACAATTTCTCGACATAATAGATGATTTAGCAAAATTATCTAGCTTCAATATTTCCCACATTTCACTCTATTACCCCTCATATTGTATGACGTCACATCCATGATTTTTATCAGGATCCAATTGCACAGGACAAACACTTTTGATGACATTGATTGATCATTGGACAGATACAGGGGCTATTTTATGGACGCACAAATTTTCCCTGGCATTACTCTTATGGTCCTACTCAGTAACTACCTCAACGGTTAGGTGTGTGATGCTCGACGAGAGTGGATAGTGCAAAGTGGTCTTCTTATGCCCCTAGAACCTAGCAGAAGCACCATTGATTGACCACTGATACATTACCTGCAAAGCACCAATGTTACCTTGATATGTTTCATAACATGATGGTATGAGATACCCTTCTTCAAATGGTTCCAAGATGGTTGGTGTGGTTCCTAGTAGAAAAAATCGCTGATTAATTGGCAAAAATCGCCAAAATCGCGACTTTTTCACTGCTCCGATTTTTTGAAAACAAAAAATTTTGAGGTTTAAAAATCGCGATTTTTTTAAAACATCGCCAAAAATCGGAAAAAATCACCAGGTTTTCCCAAGCCGCGGGATAAAAAGCCTGATTCGGTTTATTTTGGCTCATTGTGTTTTGCATTTTGTGTGGAGCAGCAAGGGAAGAGGTTTGTGGAGGCCATCAAGCATATTTGAGGGTGTGCAAAGGAGGATGAGGAGGAGGAGGAGATTTATCCATACACCATGGAGGATGATGAGCTAGTTGAAAGTGGAACACTGCTTTCTACACATATTGGAGTAGCTAGTCCTCCATCCAGCATTGATGCCCGACCAGGACCTTCTGCCTCTAGTTCAAGGCCTAACAAACAGCCCCTGATTGTTTCCCATAAAAGGGGGAGAGGGCATTGATATTTTGATATCATATAGCTAGTTGCTAGTTTTGGGACATATACATTTATATATGTGATCATTGATGTCATTTTGTATTGGTGTCAAACTTTCAATAATGACTTTGATGTGTCGGTTTTTATTTGGCATCCACTATATCATATATATCAGTTCTTTCTCCATATTTATGTGCCTATGTGTTTATATGATGTTGTTGTTGCTTTATATATTGAAAAATGTTTAAAATTTTGAAAAAAAAATGAATAAATTATGTATTTTTTAATATTTGTCGAGGTTTTCCGATTTTTTTGCCGATTTTTTCCGAGGCGATGTTTTCAGGACCCCTGTCGATTTTTTCTTCTAGGGTGTGGTTCGACATGATGTATATGATGGTGTGATACAGATTTTTCTAGTTGGTGATTTTTCTAGTACATGGGATTCTATTTCACATGATGGCATATTCCTATGGTTGATAACATTTTATTGGAGTGCCTAGCTTATTGACCCCTTTCATATGGTTCTAAACGTGACTATTGGTGCATTCGATGTGGATACACCCTCTTAGAGGGAGCACCCTAGCTCATGGTGTATAGTTGTTGTTTATGTCACATTATTATAGCATATACCTTAGTTCCAGATGAAGCACTTCCCTTTGTGCACACATATCCATGTTGATTTGATCATACAGAGACAGTTTGACCACACTTTGACCAAGTGGAGGCCTCTTTGCTTGAGTGATTTGGTTTATTGACTTGATTTCACATTGTAGGTGGGTTATTTGAGCATGGATTCAGCTATTTTGATAGAGCGCTCAGCCACTTAGCACATATGTTGAAGCGCCAACCCCATATACTATTATGTTATGCATAAGATGATGATGCACCCTTTTCCTTGGAGGTGATTGAGCTTTTGTTGACCAAACACATGGACCATGACATTATTTTATTGATTGTTGGCATCCTCTCCCTTGGATCCATCTATTGATAACAATGTTACCAACATCGTGTCGGCGAAAATATTGTCAAGGGTCCGAAAAAAAAAATATCAGCAACATTGGGGGAAATATCGAAAAATGTCGACAAAACGTAAAAAGTACAAAAATATTCATTTTTTTCATTTTTTTAAATATCTAAAGCATCAACAACATCAAATAAATGCATTTCCATATAAATATGAAAAGAGAACTAATATATAAGATGTATAAGATGTTTAGTAAACTCGGAAACATCAAAGATAAGCATTGAATCATGTCTTGAATCTAAAGCCTCAAAATATCATCAAACAATATAATAAATGTATCTCATCATCCTGAGTCATCTACAATGAAATAAGATAAATAAACTAACAATTCCCTCTACCCCTTTTACGGGCATAGGTGATGGCTCTAGAAATGACTTTTCCTTTAGAGGAAGAAGGCCATAGGGCTGGCATTGGACTTTGATGTCCTGTAGAAGAAGCAAGAGCTAGACTGTGGTGTCGTCTACTGGTGCTACTACCAAGTACAACTCCCTCTGTCGGAGACCATGAAGACGATGGCATTGGCACACTCCTAGTGTCAATAATCACCTCCTCTAAAGGTGTTTGTTGACTCTTCTCTAGAACATCCTCCTCCTCTACCTCTCTCTCCTCTGCTACTACCCCCTCTGCCTCCTCCTACAACCAATCAGAGATCGATTCCATGATAGGCCTCTCAGTCTCAACCCTCCATGCAACAATGGTGTCAATCCCATCCCAACGAAATGGCATCCACATGAGGCGTTTTCTGAATTGGCCTCACCCACAATCGAAGATAGAAAAATTTAATTTAACATGCCTAATAAGTGATTTTGCTTGAGTGAAGGGTACATTTTTACTAGGGTCATGACAGAAGAGTTCAACAATCAATGCCACCAACATCGAGGTACATAGAGGGCTTGGCGCTCTTGACTAAATGCCAGTTCCATACCATCATACATTGTAGAATCTAGTGTAAACGTTGCAATACTACCAATCTTCAAATCCTGGAAACCATTAAGTTTGTTGAATTTTGAATGGGACCTAAAATTCTACTTTCTCCATATGAAGTCTAGTGAGGTTGGAACCACTCTCAAACATCTTGAAACAATTAATGGTAATGTTAAAAATTAAGTGAAAGGATGAAAACGAAAGATAAAGGAGAATGTCACTTTTACTACCTTGTGGAGCACTCCTATCATTAAGTATTGCATTCCTTCCTTGGAGGTGTTGACATGGTCCCATCCCTAGATTGAGGAGGCATCCTTTTTCCTTGATCTTGCATTGCTTGAAGATTGTACATGTGGCATTTGTCCACCCATTAGTTGTTTGTCTTGTCCTCTCAAGTTAGTTGGAGGATAACGTTATTTTATGTTTTCCTAGGATAGATCTAGGATTTTGGTAGACATATTATTATTTTATTGTGGAGGTTATTGATCCTAGACTCTATATATGTAACGCTCATCCATTTGTAATGGTTGTCAAATGTGCTTGTAATTTTTGGAGACCATATTCCTCTCAACTCTTGTGCAATATTAATAGAATAAAATGGTGCTTTCTTCTTCATGTGAGGCAAATTCTTGTGGATGTTAAATGTTGTATTGTTATGCTAGATCTGTGAATGTCAAAGCTACTTCTTAAGGCCAAGGCGATGGGTTTATCAACCACAATGGAAGTGAATTACTTGTGATCGTTACTCTCTCTCTCTCTCCAATTCCTTTATGGTTTTGTAATAGAAATGATCTATTGCATGTGATATCTCTATGTTCTTGCTTAGTTTATTTCCTAGTAAAGTAATACTTTGATAGTAGCTTGAAAGTGAGGACCTTTCTACGCCGTTTCCTCTTGCATTTCTAGTAGAAACTTCCTGCTAACTTAGGGCTGTCATACAATGCTATTTGCTGCTGTCGAAACTATGTTGAAACAGCCCTCTTAGGAACCCATTTTCCCAATCTGGAAAATAGGCACTTGTCCTCCCCTTTCAACCACCCAAAAAACTGATAAAAATCATCTTTTATTCTCTGTTTTACAATCTGAAAATTTGCAGCAGAGAATCATTCATTTCAGATTGACTTTTAAGTCTAATGAACCCCCATTTACCCATCTTTAATTAGACTTAAATTTCTGTTTGCAAATCTGTAATTTCCAACTTCATATTTGACCTTAGATTTGCTATTAACCTAAGAAAATCTTGCTGATTTATCGTCTTTAATAGGCTGAACATACATGTGTAAATCTGGAAATAGAATTGCTACAACTAAACCCTAAAACCAGATTTATCCCAAGTCCTCAAACACCCTCTTCCATCATCATTTGTTTGGACTTAGATTTCCTCAGTGATTCCCCACTTGAGCTAGAGGAGAGCTAGCCTAAAGCAAAAGATAGAGTGACCGAGGTGACAATGGGTAGCCTATCTAAGTCAACCTTGGGGTCTCACATGAATGATTGGGGCTTTTACATTTGAGAGAGAACCTGGNAATGTGCTTGTAATTTTTGGAGACCATATTCCTCTCAACTCTTGTGCAATATTAATAGAATAAAATGGTGCTTTCTTCTTCATGTGAGGCAAATTCTTGTGGATGTTAATTGTTGTATTGTTATGCTAGATCTGTGAATGTCAAAGCTACTTCTTAAGGCCAAGGTGATGGGTTTATCAACCACAATGGAAGTGAATTACTTGTGATCGTTACTCTCTCTCTCTCTCTCCAATTCCTTTATGGTTTTGTAATGGAAATGATATATTGCATGTGATATCTCTATGTTCTTGCTTAGTTTATTTCCTAGTAAAGTAATACTTTGATAGTAGCTTGAAAGTGGGGACCTTTCTATGCCGTTTCCTCTTGCATTTCTAGTAGAAACTTCCAGCTAACTTAGGGCTGTCATACAATGCTATTTGCTGCTGTCGACACTATGTTGAAACAGCCCTCTTAGGAACCCATTTTCCCAATCTGGAAAATAGGCACTTGTCCTCCCCTTTAAACCACCCAAAAAACTGATAAAAATCATCTTTTATTCTCTGTTTTACAATCTGAAAATTTACAGCAGAGAATCATTCATTTCAGATTGACTTTTAAGTCTAATGAACCCCCATTTACCCATCTTTAATTAGACTTAAATTTCTGTTTGCAAATCTGTAATTTCCAACTTCATATTTGACCTTAGATTTGCTATTAACCTAAGAAAATCTTGCTGATTTATCGTCTTTAATAGGCTGAACATACATGTGTAAATCTGGAAATAGAATTGCTACAACTAAACCCTAAAACCAGATTTATCCCAAGTCCTCAAACACCCTCTTCCATCATCATTTGTTTGGACTTAGATTTCCTCAGTGATTCCCCACTTGAGCTAGAGGAGAGCTAGCCTAAAGCAAAAGATAGAGTGACCGAGGTGACAATGGGTAGCCTATCTAAGTCAACCTTGGGGTCTCACATGAATGATTGGGGCTTTTACATTTGAGAGAGAACCTGG
>JZKD02S1293954.1:110634-159317 GCA_000966675.3 Picea glauca | reverse complement strand
CTATGAATCCCGAAAACTGAATGAGCATGAAACCAACTATATGACCCGTGATCTAGAACTGGCCGTCGTAGTGAACGCCTTAAAAATGTGGAGACATTACCTCCTGGGAAGGAGATTTGTACTTATGACAGACCATTATGGATTGTGATATATGTTTGACCAACCAAGACTCAATGCCAGACAAGCTAGGTGGATGGCCCTCCTTACTGAATTTGATTTTGAAATCAAACATGTTAAAGGAAAGGAAAATAAGGTGGTTGATGCCCTTAGCAAAAGTATGAAAACAATTCACCTGACAGCGGTGAGCACGTACGAGACGAATGTCAAAGAAAGAGTCAGGAATGCACAAGAAACAGACACATTCTTCCAAACCGTGACCTCATACCTGGAGCAAGAACCCACATGGATAAAGTATGAAGTTTACCAGATGATAGATGGAGGTCTGCTAACTTACAGAAACAGATTGTATATTCCAGATTGTGACGACTTGAAGAGATTCATAATGGATGAAATACATAAAAGACCATATACGGGTCACCCGGGATATCAGAAGATGATCACGGCCACTAGGAAACAATTCTATTGGTCTGGGTTAAAGAAAGACATAGCGAACTATTTAGCTAAGTGCCTAGAATGCCAACAGGTTAAAGCAGAACACTGCAACCAGCAGGATTATTACAACCTCTACCAATCCCGGAATGGAAATGGGAAACCATTTCCATGGATTTCATCACCGGATTACCAACCTCGACCAAACAGAATAACGCCATCATGGTAGTGGTGGATAAATTGAGCAAGTCCGCTCATTTTATCCCCGTCAAATCGACTTGCAAGGCGATAGATATCGCTAGCATATTCATGAAGGAAATATTTAGACTACATGGTATGCCTAAAAAGATCGTGTCTAACAGAGACACGAAATTTACTTCCAACTTTTGGAAATCCTTGATGTTTGGTCTAGAGACCAAATTATTGTTTAGCTAAGTCTATCATCCTTAAACCGATGGACAGATGGAAAGAGTGAACCAAATATTGGAAGACATGCTAAGAATGCATGTAATGCATCAACCTAAAAAGTGGGAAGATTCCCTGCCACTGGTGGAATTTGCCTACAATAACGGCTACCAAGAATCCCTGAAGATGAGTCCTTTCGAAGTCCTCTATGGTAAACCGTGCAACACTCCAGACACTTGGAGTAACCCAGTGAACAGAGTTACTATTGGACCCGACATATTGAAAGAAATGGAACAATAAGTGATTCAGATAAAACAAAATCTAAAGGTCGCCCAGAACAAACAAAAAAGTTACGCCGACCAAAAGAGAACTCCAAGAGAATTCAAGATGGGAGACCACGTATATCTCAGATTTATACCCATGAAGAGTTCCCTGAGGATGGGAGCTTGTGCCAAGTTGGCACCTCGGTATTGTGGACCCTTTGAAGTTCTAGATAGAGTGGGACCTGTAGCATATAGCCTAGCACTTCTTCCCACCGTAAAAGCACATAATGTTTTCCATGTTTCATTATTGAAAAAATATGTACACGATTCTAATCATATAATTCACTGGTCTGTGATCCAGGTGGAACTGGAGGGAGAATTCCTACCATAACCTCAATGCATACTTGACAGAAAGGAAACCCCACTCAAGAACCGAACCATTGCACAGGTCAAGGTGCAGTGGAAACATTTTGGCCCAAATGAGGCTACATGGAAAATTGAAGATGCCATGAAACAGGCATATCTGATTTTGTTCACTTCTATACATACATGTCATATGGATAAATAGAACATCGAGGACGGTGTTTCTTTAAGGGGGAGGGAATTGTAACACCCTGTTTCCCCTAGTTTGTAAAAATAACTATAATGGCCAAGAACTATGGCAAACTCAAAGATGTGAATGTTTGATTTGACGAACCTTTGTATAAAAGGTCGATGAATGTAAATTATGTTATGAATATGTGTTGCATGACTAGTGGGAGGGGGATGTGCTAAAAGAGACCACGATGGCTAATGAGAGGTGGTGGAAGGGACCTGGAATGGTTGCGTTAACTTCCACCGAGCTAGTACCGTACTGGTTTTTACTTGCTCAAAGACCAAAGCAACTCTCTTACCCTGGAATGGATTTCCCGTCAGATTGGTAGGTGGGGAGGCTCCTCAAGAGTTAATGAGGGGATGGGGGTGAACCGTCCATCCGTAATAGCTCCCAGACCTGACCACGGATGGGGAAATTCGCACCACACGCAATCTTGCAGAGAAAAGACAAGAGAGGAAGTGTGGTAAGGGGGGAGAGGAGAGAACACGCGCGACAGGGATCGTGGAAGAGAACCGGGAGAAACTCGGGAAATACAGGGAGTTCTGAACAGAGGAGAAGGAGAGTAACCTTCGTCCTTGACTTCCGTTGAGCTGGAAGTAGAAGACTGAATCTCAAGCATCGTGGTCTAGCTCGGGGGTGGCTAGTGGTAAATCCGTTTGGAGTCACTGAGCCTAAGGTTGGGTGGAAACGAGCACCCCTCTCAGCAGTCACGTCACACCTGGTGTTTTTGATAAGTGTTTATATCTTGTAGTATCTTGGACGCATGCTCATGTTTATACGCTCATAAATGGTTTCTGTATTGAAGTGTTTGCCTTGTGTTTTGATCGAAAATAATGGATGCATGCTTATACTCATATGACCATAATCGGTTTAGGTATAGAATGAATAAGTTCATAATACGAGTTCGTTCCCTTGAGATTTGTTCCATCTGCTTGACTCGCGCTATGTCCTGGTTTGATTTCCCGAAGGCACCTCCTCCCTGGAAGTTCCCTCGCATTCCAGAGCTGGAGTGAGTTCCTTGAAAAGACTATCGTTTTAGTAAACCCATGAGTTTACTTTACCCGACACAGAGTTCATAGCTCGGCGAATTAGGAAGGTTTTTCAGTCAGGTCACCAAGCCTAGGGATAATTACCCAAGAACCCGCTGAAGGATCATGTGATCTTAGTTTGGAAACCTTGTACAATAAATAGTAGTTCTCTCAAGTTTTCGGCGTTTCGACACCCGGGAAACCAAAGGGTAAGACCCCTCGTTTTCACAAGTCGCGAAACCCAGTGCCCGAAACCCCAACGCGCTCTGTTATGAGCCGATTTAACATGAATAGGTTTCGGCGTTTCAGCACCCAGGAAACCAAAGGGTAAGCCCCTCGTCTTCGTCAGTCGCGAAATCCCAGTATGCGAAACCCTGAATCGGTTTAGCATGAATAGGTTTCGACGTTTCGGCACCCGGGAAACCCAAGGGCAAGACCCCTTGTCTTCACCAGTCGCGAAATCCCGATATGCGAAACCCCGAATCAGTTTAGCGTGAATAGGTTTCGGCGTTTCGGCACACGGGAAACCCAAGGGCAAGACCCCTCATCTTCGCCAGTCACGAAATCCCGGTATGCGAAACCCCAAATCGGTTTAGCGTGAATGGGTTTCAGCGTTTCGACACCCGAGAAACCCAAGGGCAAGATCCCTCATCTTCACCAGTCGCGAAATCCCGGTACGCGAAACCCCGATGCGCTCTGTGAATGAGCCCTAGGTCACCGGACAAGGTCTTGTGGTAGGAATGAGGAGTCCCGAAAGAATCTAGACCACCCATTTGTAAGGACGCGTGGCGAAGATCTAAAGCCACCAGGGTTCTGGACATCAGAGGAATAGAAGTGAAGACCTCGCCAAAAATCTCGAAAGGCAGAATGTCGGGATTTAATCTGGGTCGTTGATCAAGTCAACGATCTGGACCATAGATCCGGATGATACCCGGATTTTGGGTTCCGGGGATTTGAAAGGAAAAGGAGGAACGCTTGCATCGCGATTCCCCGAATCGCAAAACTCTGAAAGCATTTAAAGGAATAGCACCAGGTCATAGAACCGGTCGTATGAAAAGCAACCCAAGGGAAGAGTTAAGAATTTGTTAGACCCTTTCGAGTTTCGGCATTTCAAAAAACAAAGAACAGGGGAACGCTTGCATCGCGATTCCCTGAATCGCGAAAGCCGGAAGCGCCTTTTTGGTAAGGCCTATGGTCATAGCCAACGATCACATGGAGGAGATTAAGGGAAGGGATGGTCTGCGCTAGGCCCCATAGAAATTCGGAGATTTTATCCATCGAAGAAAAGACAAAAAGAAAAAGAAAATCTTAGTTGTCGTAGTGGGTGTTTAACACTACTCTTTTTGTATGAGGAGATTAATCTTTTGAAAAGCACAAAAAACCTTAAGTTGATAGGTTAGGAGCCTGCAAATGTCTATATAAGTGGCAAAAAATAATACATCATTGATCACTTACTCTTTCAAAAAGAGACCATTCTCAAAAATGGAGATTACATTCCCCCAATCATTTCATCAACCTGACACTCTTTGTGGAAGGAGGACTTCCTTCTGGCACAGCAACATGCTTTCCTTTTGTAGTGACATGCTTCTTAACTGCAGGTGTGCTTTTCTTCACTATTGGTTTCTCCTTTTCAATGGCAGCTTCAACCAACACATTCAAATTCCTCTTGGCCACTTCATCCTTGAAGTGTTGCAATTATGCCTTGAGTTTTATGTTATGAGACTGAAAGTCTTTGTTTTCCCTATAGATGTTCTTGAGTTGTTTATGGAGAGAAAGAGCTCTTCTAGCTGCAAATCTTGTCAAATCAAGAGTGTTGTTGTAATTATCCATGAGCTCCTTCGTCTTAATCTTTTCAGATAAACCCTCTAATTTCAAGCGAGCAACCTCCTTCCTAGCCTCCCTGAGCTATCTAATCAATCTTTTGAAGGTGTGATTGTTAGGTGGAGTCTTAATGTTGATAATCTCAACAGGGTTCTTCATGGCTTCACTTTCATCTTTTTGTTGTTCAAGGGCTCTATCTACCATCTCAATAGGCTTCTCAATGCCTTTGTCTTTATCCCTCCCTCCTCTTCATAATAAAAACCTTTGGTAGGACTTGTGCTTAAACAGCCCCTTTGAGAGTTGATGATCTTGTGAAAGGTTTCCTGACCTTTGTGCTAACTGCTGAGGGAGATGAAGAGAAATGCAATTTTCTTCCTTTCTTGGTTGTGGCTTTAGTAGATGAGGGGACCAATTCCAATTCTAATGTAGGAGGAGGTGAGAAGTCTCTCTATGGAGAATGATAAGCCCCCTTCCTTGTCTTCTTCTTCAACTTCCTTAACAACCACTTTGCCTTTAGCAATGGATTTACTCTTTCTTTTCTTGCTTGTCCCTGTTGGAGCATCACTAGTAGATGGCAAAGGACTTTGCATCTCAGACTGAGGAGTTGAAGTTGTGTCCAACTTCATGTGAGCAGAAACAATGAATTGCTCCCAAGGAATGTTCCTCTTCTTCAATTCTTCAATTACCAACATTCTGATCAATCCAGAATGAAAGACACTAGTATCCACATCCTTGGATTTGGCTTGGACTCTGTTAGACATTTTCCCCATGCTCTTCAACAAGTAGGGAGGGATATTCATTTCATCTTTACCAGTAAAATGAAGCAGAAGCCTTATATGGTACTGGTATAACATATTAAATCTCCCCTCACATGTGAAATATCTCTAGATGATCTTCAACATCTTGTCAAAACCTTCAACTAGATGACCTCTAGGAACCCCCAAGGACATGTTGTTAGTCTGATAATCTGGCTTGAGGAAGTCTTTGGAGAAGCCAACATTCAAAGTCATGGATTTAAACCATCTCTCCCATGTGTTAGGAATCCTTGTGGCTACTGCAATAGAGGCTTCAGACACCTCAAACTCCAGATCTTCTACCTTAGTCTTAAGGCCATCAAAATGTGAGTCAAGTTGTCTTGCCACTTCAAAATGTCCCCTCTGCATGTTTTGGCAAAATGAGAGGCAACCCACCCTTTGAAAAACTTCCTTAACCATTGGCTCTGCATCAAATAGGTGCATGTCTGAGAGTTCAATTCTGACCACAGTGCCTCCCTTGTGAGATTTCTTCTTCTGAGGTGTCTCCATGGGTCAAGATAAGAGGTCAAGGGCTATGGTGCTATGAAGGTTAGGAGAGCAAACGGAGGCAGACTTCAATGGAAGAGTGACAGGGAACAATGGCTGCTCCTTCCTAGGATTCTCCTCTAACTCACACTATTTTGATGGCTTTTGGAAAGCAAGAGCTGCAATTTTCCCTCTTCTTACTGTTTATAAATCTCAACTGAACAATGACAATATAGTGAAGGAACATGACAATATAGTGAAGGAAAACTACTGGTTTTTGAAAACCCGGCCAATGATACTCCAATCCAAATAGTAGAGGAAGCAGAGGAAGTGTAGCGAGGTTTCAACAGCACAGTGTGCACACAAGGAACAAATGTTTGCTCGGGCACTCAACACTCAGGAACAGAAAGAAATTACGTGTTTAATAATTGAAAACCAAGTGTGGTGGTTGCAAGTCTGTGTGAGAGAAAATATGGAGGGAGCGGTTTTGCAAACACAGTTGCTACCAAAACTCAGGCAACAGCTATCACCCGAATTTGCTATGCAAAGGAGGGAAACCACGGAATACCTGAAGTAATGACAACTTGGAGCTCTGCAACTGTTTAGGGGATCACCACGACCATCTCGGCTTCCAAATCCACCTCAACAATTGATCTCATAGTGCCGCTGCCAACTAGTCTGAACTAGTAGTTTCAGCAACACCGAGTTTTGAAAACATTCAAAACTTGAAACCATTAGCAAACTTCATTAAAACCAAAACTTTGAATGCATCTTTTAACGAACCGTGGTGCTGAAAACAAGGTAGACATGACCTTAGCGAAATGATAACGAATTATGGCAAGGAATAAAGAACAAGGAGTGCGCTACGAAAACTCCTAGTGAGTTGGTGGCGCTCTTTTTGAAAAAGAGGATTTGACCACTTTTAATAGGACATAGAGACAACATGGCAAAGATAAAAAGTATGAGTGAAAAGAGTGACATGTCAAGTCATGAAAGTCATGGGCTGAGTCAGGCTTAGTGTCAAGTTATGAGGTGAGTCAAAACACAAGTCAAAAAAATGAACTTAGGCTAAAAATCTATGTGTGGGTCAAAAGATGACCCAACACTCATGCCTTTATTTGTTCACGGTAACCTAAGTAAATCACACATAAAAAAATAAAGCAAAAATTCTAAAAATCTAAAGGCTTAAAAAGCTTAAAACTAAAAGATAAAAGACCCAAGACAACTTAGTGTGATAACAGAGGCTATTGTGATTCTCCCTTGAATAATAAAAAGACCGATAATCATTGCCCGTGGTTTTTTCCCTCATTGGGTTTTCACATAAATCATTGTGTCAAGTGTGTGATTGTTGTTCTTTGTTTTATGTGTGTTTAATCTTGCTTGTTGATGCTATGTTTTGCTTCCAATGCCCAACACATCTAACAATCAAATCACAATCACGAGGGCATCATTTAGTGTTGAACATGGATTGCTACTTAATTGTGTTTCTTAATTATACATGGAGATTGCAATGTTTCGCCTTATGTTTGTACATCAGTTTTCATTAAAATTCACTATTTGTGATGCCTCTGATTCTGATCTCTACAGCAAGAAAATCTTTTACAATTTAGATGAAGTTAATATTTGCATTTGATTGGGTGTCCCTTCCAACATTTTTTTATAAAACCCAAAAGATACAAACAAACCAATAAATCATTTTTACCCGATGTCACAATACCCTAAAGAAACCACCTCTTTTCTCAACACCCTTATCTGCGTGCTCCTACAAGTTGAAGCAAATTCTGATAACACCTATTCCTTTTCAGAAAATGTTTCAAGAACGAAACTTCCAAGATTTGTAAAACTAAACGACAATCGTAATGCCCAATCAATTCTACAACATTTTTGGCATGTTGTAGTTGACGGTCAGCCCATATAACATGATATACTAAAAACTGTGCATCTCAATTTCTTTGATTACATTGGAACTCGTAAATTAAAAAGATAAGGAAGCAAGCTTCCAATCACCCTCGCTTTATGGATCGAGCAAGGCAGCTAAAGTAGGCCATTACACCAACATGCTTGTGGTAATATAATATCTTGTTGAAAGGCTTTGATTAAACAATTTCAGCGCTCAGCGGTTTTATATCAAATTTGCCACGCCTTCAATATACAAGATCCTACACGTACAGATTGCTGATGCTGCTGCACGTTTTAGAAGGGCTGCTCATTTAGTAAAGGTCTCATTGGTTATTTGAATTATTTTTCGTTGCAAGAAGCCGTATCAAATTTACTTCTCAACCCAAGAGCCATAAGGAATTATATTTTCAATTAAAATTTTCACAACTTAAAAATAGAAACTATAATTAAACATTGAGCATACTACAGTTGATATAAAATGTAAACATAAAGACTTCAACGAAAGTGTTCCGGTGAATTGTTTTGTGTTCCATAAGATGGTCATTATATAACAATCAACAGATAAAATCTGTTTACGTAAGACTGCAAGACCGCCCAGAAATAAAAAAAATAATCTAGGGTATTGTTTATACAAATGTAAAATGAAAGGGACCCAAAGAATCATCCGATATTTCCAACCATGAGCAACAGGGATTAAATCTACAATCCCAGAATATGATTTGATAATATCATATTTATATATCCTAAAACCCAATGGTCAGGTGAAGTCAGAGTGAGTTAAATATCTCCTCTTACATAAGTTACGATTATTGAACTTTCAGGTGGAATGGAGAATAGAAACAGGCCATCAAGCCTTGTCTTTATAACAAAATCCAAATACTAAGAGAAATAGGCCCAGAAAAAGATTTTAATAATTCTTTTGAATAAATATAGTGCCCCGTGCACTACAATATGCTGGTTAAACAAGGAAGGCCATTTCACAACAACATTTTTCCTCCTGCATTCAACCCGCTTTCTGTATCCAGCTAAAGATACAAGACAAAAATACAGATTCATGAGTTCGCAAAACCTTTCACATTGCAACACATCAGAGACTTCTACATTTCTCTGCTAAATAGCAGACTATAATACAATAATCTAAAACTATGGAAAACCCATTTGACGCCATGGGCCACATGGATTGATGGACAAAACTCTTCACATTGAAAAAATACATAGCTGCCTTACAGAAAACCATCTAGAAATGAATGACTACACGAAAGAATGAACAATAAGACACCCAACTAAGTAGTCCAGTCAAACAACATTAATCCAATAACGAACCAATAGTAGAAATTCATGCATCTCTACAAGCCCACGGATAATTTCAACAAGGCACTAATACATTTATGAAGACAAAATTGACTGCAACGCCATTTGCTGCTGAGGTTGCAAGGAAGACCATGTAGAAGCAAGAGCTGATGGGGAAAGCGTTTGCTGCAACTGTCTCAAGAGATTAACCATCCGTGCAATAGTCTGCTCTGTTGCAAGGTCTTTGCCAGCACATAAGACCTGCAATTTTACAAACAAAATTGATTGAGACTACATTAAAAACACACATAGTTAGAAATGCATGTTTTCACTGGGCATTCTTCCCTTAAAAAATCCACAATGATGGCAGAACAGAAGGCATGAAGCAATATCTCAGAGTTTGGTATATTAAAAAGCCAAATTTCAAATTCTACCAAAGCATACATCTATACTTTTATTTAGATATATAAAATATATTGAAGGGCTGCCCATTCATCCAACCGTCCAAAGGGTCTACATAACCTGGAAGGCATTACCCCTATTGGCCTACAGGCTTAAGCTACACAGACCTGCAAGGCCTCAAGTACCAATAGGGCACAAAGATGCACAAATAACCATAAAACATGAAATGACATTCAGATATGATATTGGGTCGTAGATGAGTGACTTATAATACTATATGATAATTCATATTCAGAAGTATTGTGTCAATTATTTGACAGGGTATATACATGGCATTAGACATAAAAGCCCATTGCATAAATTAATGTAGAAAATAATCCAGCTATCATTCATGTGCACCTTGTCATCTTCTCTTAGCAAAGTGGGTGTTACCAATCAAATTTTTTGGCCATCACAAGAGTGAGGTCCAATTTCCCATCCATTGCGTATGTATATGTTACTCGAACATATAGAGAACTTGATACACAAAATTTTATATAATCTAATCAAACTGCAAATGCTAAAGGTGGCTGGTACATGTGCAGAATAAAAGATGAAACTGTAACCTCATCCAATTGCCACATAAATAAGCATGTGGAATTTAACCCCTCCCCGCTAATAGTATTTATGTGGGATTTAACACCTCCCCACTAATAGTTTTACGGTGACCTGAAACCATTATGCTGACAGGACTCATAGCAAGTCACGTGACTTGCATTTATATTATAATTATATCATTGGATTACAGTCACTTAAACCAAAACTGTTGCTTCTATCAACTAGAATGTTTAGTATTAGGAAATGACATGTTGTCACTATTCAATTAGGATGATGATTACCATTAACAACAGATTCGTGTATTCACAAATAGGCATTAACTGCAGACCCAGCAATAGAAAAAGTGACAAATATCACAATAACTATATGGCAAGCAATGAATCCTATAAACCATTTTCACTCGATCCAGGAGAGATTTCTGATTAAAAAACCACCCAGCAGCTGGAAATACATTCAAATACATTTACTGGAGGCCAAAAATAGCTCTACTTGGAAACACCTAAGCCATTTCTGCCAGTTTCCATGAACTGCTTAACAGTTCCAGAGAGTTTCCATAACCAACTAAAAAGCATCTCTACCAGTTCTAGTATCTAACCATTTTATATCATTGTTAACATTTTCATTTAAAAACTATGGATAAGTATAGTCTAAGCCAAACCCAGCTCCCATTAACCACACCCTGTTTGTACCAACCATAAACAACAAATCAAAAATTAAAACACAATGAAAACTTGAGGAACAAAAGCAGCAAAATATGCGAGCAAAGACAATAAACACCATGAACAACGAGCATTGAGGGGTAATTCCTTAGAAAGATGCATATTATTAAGAGAGTAAAATTTTCTCAACGAAGAGCACTTTTCTCAGAAATTTTCTTGCAAGAGATATTCAAGGAGCAGTGAGATTACAACAGTTGGAAATTTTTTTACTCGCTATTGTCAGAGTATTTCACTGTCCAGATGATAGTGAGCTGAAAAACATCCCATATCTATGATCTGCCAGGTTTTGAAGGACAATGAGGGGCTGGTTAATAAATCCGAGCATTTGCAGCAAGCAATTACAACTTTACAAGTTTATACTGTCGTGAAGAAAGTTGAAACTTGAAGATTGAAATGGACATTACGCCATCAGCAGGGCCTTGATTTGTTCAATGGTTAAGTAGGGATGGTGATATTCCCCCCACTAAAGTTCAAATCCCCAAGAGACGTGTCTTGCCCATTGTGAGCATAGTTACCATAGACAGATACAGTTCAAAAAAAATCATACTGTACACATCCAGTTCAAAAAAAGATTACAGGAATATATATCTAACATGAAAAAAATATACAAAGTATTCAAAACTTTAGAAAACCAAAAAAATACAAAATCTAGATAATTAAGCATAAATAACAACAATTCTACATAGAAACTATAAAATGTAAACTCTGAAATTAAAAATAACCTTAGCCAAAACAACCTTCCTTGAGTGTTGTAAGCCAGCTACATTCATTGTAATGAGGAAGCTTCTGTCAAAAATAAGGAGATCATGCCACAACCCTCTCAAAGCACTGAAACATCCAAACAATAAGGCCTAGCTCTAACTTCAACAGTTAGAAAAGTGGACCCAAAACCGCCATCAATAAGATATGTGACAAAGAGCCACAAATACAAGGGGTAGCCACTTGTGCAACTGTAATTTTGTCACTTGGAGTATAACAGCAGTTTTACAAGAATAAAAGCACATTTGCTACCTTAAAAAGGCATGGAGTCAAACCTATTCGCAAATCCAAAAGGGTGTGATTATTGAGGTTCATCACAGAGTCTCACAATTTAATATGAATAAAAATGATGAAGTTGATTTAAATCAGGATAATTATTCACAACAATTCCCCAGATAACAAGCAAAAGAACACACAAAGCAGCATCTGCGGTACAGTGAAAGGCCATTAATGTTAAGGCACCCAACAAGGTTCAAGTTTGACCCAGGACACACTCCTGCCTGTGCTCGTGTTTGTTGTACAAAATCAGGATAATTATTCACAACAATTGCCCAGATAACAAGCGAAAGAACACACAAAGCAGCATTTGTGGTACAGTGAAAGGCAATGTTAAGGCACCCAACAAGGTTCAAGTTTGACCTAGGACACACTCCTGCCTGTGCTCGTGTTTGTTGTACACCAATAATTCCACGCACAGTTGGAACCAGGTGCAAGTCCTGGGAAAATTTGGTGGAATAGATACCCCCCAATTGCGTCAGCTTAGCTAAAAGCCTGCTTTCACAAGTCCATATGTTTGTGTGCTTGTGTTGACCAGAAGCATGCTATCAAAAATGGTACACCAAAAAAAAAGATAAAAACTTTGCTGGAAAATTGTAACATCCAACTGTTGCATACCCACCGATTATGAGAAAATTATGTAAACAATCATGGAAACTCCACAAGGCTTAAAATTGCCTCATTATAAACCAATAACCACTTTAATAGAGAGGGTTATGACTATAGTTGAACAAAAATGGTTGGGAATATACAGGTTTGATTTTGAGCTTGTGAGGCTCAGGGTTCTGGTGTAATTCTATGCCTGTTAGGCAACCATGGTCCATACCCTCAAGTGGCTTGGGAGGTCTACATCCACTGATCAGTACACAATCTAGATAACCAGACATACTTCAGATCACTCTTCGAACTCAGATCCAAGCTTCTTGACAGAGTGTGAAGAGTTATCCCAATGAATTATAAGTCCCTACAAATAATTGATTATGAGGTCACCAAACATAGATAGATTGCTTTATATTGTTCAGTGACCAATAAGAGGATGTGCATGGGTCATAATCACTTCATGACAATGATGCTTTTGAGCTTGATGCAACACATAGCAGCCATGTACTTTGACAATTATGCACATACCTCTTGCTTTAGTACTATTTTCAAATTCAAATTTCGTCATTCATGTGTTGCAATTAGCCATTTTAACATTTTGTTACCTTATGGTATTATGAAGGATGATATAATTTATACTTGAACTATTCATATATTTAACTGTTAATATGAATCTAAACCCTCCTCCCTCCCTTGTCGCCCTTGTCCCATACCCTATTAGGACTTCATCCAGACGAGGATGGAAGAGGCTTGTGGATGACTGGTTTTGGGGAGGTGAGGGTATGGGGTCGCAGAGAGGAGGTGAGGCATCATCTTTGGCAAATAGAATGGGAGTGTTTAAGTTTGGGAAGCTGCAGAGGATATTCTCTTTATGCCTGAGTAAGTCGGCCCTAACCACCCTGAGTAAGTCGGCCCTAACTGCCCTGAGTAGGTCGGCCCTAACCACCCTAAGTAGATATGCCCTAACCTAAGGTTGGTCCTAACCTAACCTAAGGACAGCCCTAACCTAAGGTCGGTCCTAACCTAACCCAAAGTCTGCCCTAACCTACCTAAGATCGGCCCTAACCTAGGATGATCTATCCTATATAAAGAGGGAGGCGCCCCCACACAACCAACACACAAATCTGAGGAAAGGTTCGGCTTGTTCTGAGGCAAACCACTATTGCAGGTCTGAGTGTTTGGAGGCAAAGTAAAGGGCAGCCTTAAGGGAAAATCTAAGGCAGCAGCAGCAGTGGCTACAGAAAAGAACCTTGTGAACAACAACAGCTACAGGAACAAGTGAACAGCAATAGCTACAGGTCCGAGTTTACATTGAGGGCAGAACTGTGGTAGAGACAGATATCTGAGACACAGAGATAGCAGTAAGTGTTATTGTCTTGTAGCTTATCTCTCTCTCAAAAAGAAGTATTGTACTGACATTTTACTTGATTGACTAATATATATATCACAAGAAGTTTTGCTACTTGTGCACACTGTGAATGTCTTTCTTCCAATGATTCTTATGCTTCAGTTAATTTTTAAAGGTTAAAGAACACTACTGTTAACTGTTGATAACTATTGTTATCTGTTTAAGCTAAAATTTTAACAGGGAGATCATTGGCATACACTATGTTCTCTGTCTAGATCTAACCCTTTGTTTCTTGTGGCAACTGGATCTGGTTCCCAGCTTGTGGGGTAGTGCCTACTGCTTCTCCATTTCGCGCTTGCTTGCAATCTGTGTGCCCTAGTGCATGGTTCAAGAGGGGTCGACCTGCTAGAGTATCTATGTGGGTTGCAGCAAGTTTATGGTGTGTGGGTTGCCATCTATTTGTTCTAGCAGTGGCTTGGCTTCTGGTTGGGGTTTATGCTCCCTGGATAGTGCAACTTGTGGTAGGGCTTTAGCCCTGCATGTGGCCATGGTTGTGACCCAATGTTAAAGCCGCCTCTAAAATGAGCATTGGAGGGTGCGGTGCAACTGGATGATCCTAGTTGTTGGATTGCTCATAGAACCGAGAACTATCATTGTGCATTGTGATTTTCTCCTGTAGTAGCCCGATGTTGTGGCCTAGCTAAGGTTTCGCTGCCACTTCATGGTAGAGCCAAGTGTTGATTTTCATAAGAGATGAAATTGTATATGAATGAATTATTACAATGATGAGTGTTCTATATATAAAGAACATATGGTGACCATGGTGACCATCCATGAAGAGATGCATCCCTTGGATAATAAATATAGTTATACTTTATATTATATTAAACATTTAATATAAATATACTTTATATTTATACTTTATTTTATATAATGGTGACCATCCATGAAGAGATGCATCCCTTGGATAATAAATATAGTTATACTTTATATTATATTAAACATTTAATATAAATATACTTTATATTTATACTTTATTTTATATATATATATTAAATTAATAATATTGTTTAATAATTAATAATCATATTGTTAATTATTAATCTAGTAGAATGTCTTTCCAATGCTGCCCAAACATCAACACTCCCTCTCACTGAGGGAGACATCCTACATTATGCCAATATTACCTCTAAAGATTACATGTGGGTAGCTCTCAAATAGCTTCAACATGTCACCATGACATCCATTATCTCGCAATGCATCTGTACCTCATCATGTGCACCCCTGTGAATTCACAACCAATGCATCCAAGGCCCGTGGATAGTTCTCAAATAACTACAACATGTCTCTGGGACATCCACTACCCTGCAATGCATCAATACTTGATCATGTGCACCCTCGGTCTCAGTGCCAACCCTTTTTCATGCTGGATGGGATCCGCCTGTCTCAGTGCCATCTCTTTTTCATGTTGGATGAGATCCACATGTCTCGGTGCAAGCCCTTTTACACGCTGGATGAGAACACTCAGTGCCAGCCCTTTTTCATGCTGGATGAGTTCCACGTGTCTCAATGCCAACCCTTTTTCATGTTGGATGAGAACACTCAGTGCCAACCCTTTTTCAGTATGGATGAGTTCCACCTGTCTCAGTGCCAGCCCTTTTTCATGCTAGATGAGAACGCTCAGTGCTAGCCCTTTTTCATGTTGGATAAGTTCCACCTGTCTCAGTGCCAGCCCTTTTTCATGATGGATGAGTTCCACCTGTCTCAATGCCAGCCCTTTTCCATGATGGATGAGAACACTCAGTGCTAGCCCTTTTTTATGTTGGATGAGTTCCACGTGTCTCAGTGCCAGCCCTTTTTCATGTTGGATGAGTTCCACGTGTCTCACTGCCAACCCTCTTTCATGCTGGATGAGAACAATCAATGCCAACCCTTTTCCATGCTAGATGAGAACACTCAATGCCATCCTTTTCTCATGCTGGATGAGTTCCACCTGTCTCACTGCTAGCCCTTTTTCAAGCTGGGTGAGAACACTCAGTGCCAGCCCTTTTTCATGTTGGATGAGTTCCACATGTCTTACTGCCAACCCTTTTTCATGTTGGATGAGAACACTCCCTCAGAGGGACCACACCAAGCTTGTCCCTGAACTACTAAAACTTGATCCTCGACAGCGGCTTGGTAAACATGTCCACAACTTGATCCTCTGTAGTCACAAAACCGGAGCCTCACTACTCCCTTCTGCACCATATCCCTGATATAGTAATATATGATCTCGGTATGCTTCGACCTGTCATAGATCACGAGGTTCTCTGACGACTTCATGCAACTCTGGTTGTCACACCAAATGCAGGTCGCCTCCAGTCCGAGACCATATAACCCAGACAACAGTTCTCGAACCCACACTGCTACTGCACATGCTGCCAAATACTTAGCTTCAGCCGTACTATGCACCACACATGACTGCTTCATGCATCCAGCAGAGCCTCTTACTCCTTACTATAGTACTCAGCGCCTTCTAAAACTGACCGTCCAGCTTTCTCTCGAGCACTGAATATCAACTAAATCTTCAACCTGCTAACTTCATCATTGTCCTCCAGAACAAGTCTCATCATCCTCTTCTTGTAGGTCTTACCTACAAGTCAAATTCAGTCCAACTGTATGCAATTTCCGAAGCCACACTGCTTCACGACTTATTGCACATGCTGCCACATACTCAACTTCATCTGTACTAAGCACCACACATGACTGCTTCTTGCATCGTTCCTTACTGTAGTACCCAACTACCTCTGGAACTGATTGTCCAACTCCCTCTCGAGCACTGAATATCAACTGGATATTCAACCTGTTGACTTCATCACTTGTCCTCCAAAACAAGTCTTGTCATCCTCTTCTTGTAGGTCTTACCTACAAGTCAATAGTCGGCAATTTCCGAAGACACGTTACTTCACGACCTGTTGCACATGTTGCCACATACTCTACCTCAACCGTACCGAGTGCTACACACAATTGCTTCATGTTGCTCCATGAAACCATACTGGAGAGTAAATTGAAGCAATATGTCGAAGTACTCTTCCGATCAGGAATACTGTCGACCCAATCTAAATCTGAATATCCATATAACCCGAACTCATGGTCTGTCACATACCTGAGACCATAATCCAATGTACCCTTAAGGTACATCATCACATCTTTTGCTGCGACCAAATGTACCTACCTGGGCTGCTCCATATATTGACTCAGGGTGTTCACAGCAAAACATATATCCGATCTTGTGTTCATCAAGTTCCTCAACGAACCCACCATCTCCCTGTATAAAGTAACATCCACAGTCTCTGAAGTTGTATCCTGCAACAACTTCAAATTTGATATCATAGGTGTAGCCATTGCCTTGCAATCCAACATCATGAATCTCTTCAGGATTTCTACTATATAATTCCATTGATTCAAAAAGATCTCATCTTGTCTCTGCCATACATCGGGACCCAAAAAGTGATGCATCATCCCGAGATCTTTCATCTCAAACTCAACAGCCAATTTTTCTCTTACACTCTAAGATGAGCTTTTCAACACTTGTTTAAAAATAGGTCATCCACATACAACAGTAATATTATCGGACCATCATCCACAACCTTAAAGTAAAGGCTAGGATCTGCATTGTTGTTTGTATATCCTAAACTTGTCAGAAAATTGTCGATCCTACCATACCATGCTCTGGGTGTCTGCTTTAATCCATATAAAGCCTTCTTTAATCTACACACCGAGTGTGCCGCAGTTGTCACGTACTCAACGGAGTGTTCTGTGACTACAAGGACCATTCTTCCTGATCAGGTTGCCATCTGTGCCACAAGAAGAATTTCAGTCCTTCATGGATGTTGAAAGCCACGCACTTTGAGTCTTATGTCCTTGGAAGACTATGCCAGGGCCATTCTCCATTGGTCAAATTACCATGACCAATCCCAAGAGAATGTCAGCCCGATGCTGAAACATTAACACTTAAGAACAACTTCCGAAATTGCATAAAATCTCAACACTCCCTCTTAATGAGGAAGGTATTATATCCAACACAAACTCTAACACTATCACCATCCACACGAGCTCATGACCATTGACTGTCGAACACACGAATCTATACATCAAAGGAAATCCATAATGACTTCACATCATGCATCCAAGGCCGGTGGGTAGCTCTCTAATAGCTACAACATGTCATCATGAGACTATCCGGTTTCTCGCAGAAAACATCTAAAGCCATCACTCCCTCTAAGGTTATATAGTCTTCGGAGTCATCTTCTCCCTCTGCATGCGCTGACCTCTTCTTCTTCATTACATGGATGTGCACAACTCTTTGTCTAGATAGTCTTGCTTCATGTTGCTTCCTACGACTGTCATTATGGCTCCTTCTCAAAGCTATTACCAGTGACGTGCTCGGAACAAGAAACAAGAACAACAAAAAGCATCTCCTAGAGGAGATCAATTTATCTTGTGCACAACTATATACAGTGACCTCGAAATGATACGTCTTCTACTAACACACATCCATCATATACTCTACTCTCATTTTCCTGGGCCCTCTTGTGAGGGAGTCAAGCCCAATCCCACACTGATACCATGTTGATTTTCATAAGAGATGATATTGTATATGAATGAATTATTACAATGATGAGTGTTCTATATATAAAGAACATATGGTGACCATGGTGACCATCCATGACGAGATGCATCCCTTGGGTAATAAATATATTTATACTTTATATTATATTAAACATATAATATAAATATACTTTATACTTTATTATATACATACATATATATATATATATATATATATAATTACAATAATAATATTATAATTAATAATAGTGTTTAATAATTAATAATCATAATGTTAATTATTAATCTAGTAGAATGTCTTTTCGATGCTGCCCAAACATCAACACCGAGAACACAATGTGGCTTGGCACGTTAGATCGATTGGTTCTACTCCTTCGGTGCTTGTGATGTCCATCCCAAATCGCTTTCAGCAAGTACATGGTTCTAAGGTTTCTGATTTTTTTGAAGTAGCCCTGGGAGTGTGCTTTGCCTACACACTCTCATCCAACCTACATTGGTTGAACTTTGTTCTAGGTGCTAGGTTTTTTTTTAACCTACTCATGCTTGTGGATATCTACTTTTGTGACACCTTTTTTGTAAAAATGTTTTATAATGGAATTTAAAGGAATCTAATGATTAATGCATATTGGAAATTCTGTATGAAATGAAGACATAACAATGAAAATACCCTCACCTATGTATCAAGATTCAAGTTACAAATTGTGTGCTTGCTTTATATGTGTGAATTGAATCAAAAAAGTTATCTTTTATGTGAAAGACTACAAATCTTCTATCAACAGAAGTTTCCTTCACATTTGTGAAAATCCGTTTACCGGCATCTTTCTATTTCCCATCATTTCCTAAAGGTCTATCCCATGTTTCTTACCTATACCAGATTCCTACAAACTCAATTCCTAGCATTTCTTATTTCCCACTTTCAAATCTCAGGGACATAGTGATGGCAACTCATAAAATTGGTTTATGCAAAAGGTGCACAAGGTGCATGGATTGTCTTCATCAATAACTTCATTAATTTATAAAAGTGATTAATAATTTTTTTTATATTAAAAATTGAGACAGCAATGGTTTAAAAGGTATCACATGCACCAAAAGTTTTGCCTATCTTGATAGAGGCTTTGGCGTGCAAGTCCCCTAGCTTGACATCTTAGTATCCTCCTGCTCAACAATACTAACAAAAACATCATTATCTGTGCACTTTGTAGGTCACCTTGTGGTTGTTGTCCATGCAAAGCATTTCTTAATTTCAAGCTCAATTAGATATTGGTATCTCATTTCTTGAGAATTCTGACATAAACACACCCGTGCTCTTATAGAAACTCTTCCAGCTTGTTGAATAAGCAATGTAAGATTAGTGTCAATATCCTCTTCATTCAACTAAACATTCCATGATCTTTCATTAATCACCAGTTTGACCATTTTTGCCAGCAACTTTAATAAACCAATTCTTAGCCAGGAAAAATGGTAGTGGAACATTTATTCATTCATAACCTTGCACATTTATCAATTTGCAACCTTTGCACCGCAGCATATGAAAAAGATGGAATGTGATTTCTCCATTCTATAAATCAGTGTAAATTCACAGAAATTTCATTCGAATAAAAACATAAAAGTTATGCATACAAGGAAAAGCTAGAAATTTTCCAATCAAAACGTTGCACACGTCACGTCATATTTCATTTCCTCTGTATAGGAAACGAGCGAAGTATAGTTGTGTGGATTAAGCACACAAAATGTATTTTCAACCCCTTTTCTAAAAAGATTTACTGATAAACAGAAAACAATATGTAAATAAAAGCAGGTCAGCATGTACTGACCTCTGCAAATACAGAAACAATTTTAGGTAAATATAGATTGTTAGGACCCAGAAGCTCTGCATCAGACCTGAAAGAAAAAGGGAATCTTAACATTGCATTCTGAGAACTATTGGGATGTTAATCAAGTTATAATTAATTATATTATATGAGAACTAGTGAACTTCGGAAAATAAAAAAGTTCAACCTACTGAGTAGTAATCTGAATGATTTTACCTACCTCTCAACCATGGAACACAACTGTTCATGAACAATTTTAGCTTCAATTAAATCACCTTTTATAGGCAAGCAACTTAGCCAGGCTGGAACAACCTGCATTTGCATAAAATTGCCAATAACAGAAAATCATCTTGAATAAGAGAGCATTTGAAGAATAAGAAACTTAAATACCAATCAAATCAGGAAAATAAGTACTAGCATAAAATTGCCAATAACTGAGAATCATCTTGAATAGATATCATTCGAAGAATAAGAAACTTAAATACCAGAGTCAAAATCAAGAAAAGAACTACTAGCATATCATCCACCAATGTTGCAGCATGACTTTTTAAACATTTTGTTACAAATGCAACAATTCATCCAAAGAAGAATAGAAAACAAGTTATGCATCTCAATTCATTGGGCAATGTAGCTACAAATTCACAGGAAAACAGACAGAATGAATTTATAATAATATCAACAATGGGTGAATGAAACTCAAAAGTACATCAAGTGACAAATGGCATGCAGGAGTACCTAAGGCGGCTACCGAAAATGAAAGACAATAAATAAGAATCCACACTATTTAAAGGGTAAATAACAAATTAACAAAGGGGAAGCCCAAATAGGTAACAAGTAAGATCTTTATTATCTAAGCAGGTAGCTTTATCTCTTTTGTTATTTGTAGCAGAAGAAAAAAAGCTAACAGGAAAATATAAATAAGTGAAACAACAATCCAGGCACAACAATAGCTAACAAAACTTACATGTGGTGCATCTATGCTGTCACGATGAAATTGGCAGATTTTTCCTAATGCAGAAATTGCATTATCAGTTGCCATTACATTATCAGATTCCCGTGCATTTGGTTGACTTATGACAAAATTCAGCCTTGAAAGTGCCTCTGAAAAGAGTCCATAGTGGCAATGATCAACATGCATGCCACTTTTGTAACTTCAAAGTTGAAGAATCAATTGCTTTTAATAGAGAAATTAATAAAAGACATATAACTCAAGAAAATCTATTATCCATCATTACCACCAACAAGAGTTTTGAATTTAGATCCACCAAATTCAGCACATACACCAATACCATAAACTGCAGCCTGACATTGAAACAAATTTGTACTAAATTAGCATACTGAAAAGAAATGTTAAACCAAAAAAGTAAAAATCACAATGTATAACAAATAACTGATCCAATATTATACCTGCCGCACATCTGCATTAGAATCATTGCAGGCTTCCAGTAAGAAAGGTAGAAATGTGTCATAATATCTGTAACAAACAACCAAAATTGTTAATGACTAGTAAAAAGATCAAAGATTCGTATACACAACCTGATTTCCTGCTTTTATGACAGCTTTAGAATATCTTCTTACTTTACAGCAGCTGCTTGACATTGTTCAGCTACATCATCAAAAATGCATATTGCAATTCGTCTCTCTTCTGCGGTTTTATCTTTTCCCTGAAATAGAATTGACCAAGTCAATCAAACAAAATGACTGCTTCAAATCTATCCAGTTTCAATTACACATAAATAATAAAAAAGCGATTTAAAAAAAAAAAAAAAAAGAGGAATTGATGTAAAAATCTCTAGCATCAAATGAAGCTTTCTTTACCGTACATTACTTTGTACTTTCAAATTGCAAAAGTTCAATAGTACATTGCCACTAAAAACATCTTCTTAGTCAAGCACTACCAGCAGTCAGCAAAGATCATAGACAGCTTTAAAACGAGAGTGAAGTTATAAACAGTTACTTGCATATTCAAAAGATACAGTACTTAATGCAGTGCAACTTACCAACATAGGTGTTATGTAAGATGAGAGCTCATCAAAGAATGGTAAGAATGAGGACTTAAATGTCTTAATGAGAGTTCCTATGCATTCACCAACCTGTGATGGAAAAAGTACATGTATACTTAGCATGAAGTGAGATGACCAATCATATAGATTTAATCTTTACTATCTCATTTATGGTAGGTTAATAGCTACTATTTCGTATTACAATGCCTGAAAATGGAGTCAAATATATATTATGTAATGAAAATTCCTGACTTGATCAAAAACTTCTTCTTCCTGTTCATTTTCCTCTTGAAGTATTTCTCCTTCCTCTGCATCAAAATCTTCTGCTGTAGTCCTTTCCGTCCGTTCCCTCTTTCTAGTTGCACTTGCTGTTATAACTTGTTTAAGTTCATCCACTATTGACTTAACTTGGCTTTGATCAAGCAAGACACCTGATATCTGCATAAAGTAACCACCAAATTCTTAAGAATACTAGCTCAAAGCATCAAAAGATGCAAAGTATCTGGGCAATTAAGGTACTTTGCAGCCTGATGCATACTGACAGAGTTTTAACTATATTCATTTTTTAGAGATGAAAGCAACACAAAAACTAATAATTAACTCAGGCGTTTAGCTAAGTAATGAATCAACTTATAATCAACAGAAATATTCTGGCAACCAAAGCTGTACATTTGAATGCCAAATGAATCTACGATAAATTGAGATAATTATTCCATACAAAAGAAGTCTCTTGCACCGAACCAAAGTTACAAGGAGCATTGGCATGCATGGTTCAGTATGCATGTGTAGAAGCTGATCCAATGTTTTGATATAACTAAGTGTAGGGATTTAGTCTCAATCTAGATTTAATTTTTTTAAATACTAAATATATTTAAAACATGCTTGTAGCCTTATTTACAATTATTACACAAGCCTCACCTGTATGCATTCATTCAATGCATCCAGCATGCTTGAACATATTTCAGTTTCAGGTTCCTGAAAATATCATAGGATGGAACATAATCCAATCAGGAAAGAGGAAAAACATAAATGCTAAATGCAATAACTAAAGCAGCAACTGAATAGCTGGGAATGCCCAAATGACCTTATGCAAAGCTTCAACCAATGCAGGTATGATATAATCCGACAATTGCTTAACATAGTTTTGATCCCGTCCATGAGCCAATCCCTTCTCGACAGCCAATTTGGCAGATTGCAAAAGCTCCGGCATTGCTAAATTTAAACACAAGATAAGTCTAGTGTAAAGAACTTACGAGACCTTAAAATAAATAAAATAAACTACACTGTCATGCTAACTAAAGAAACTGAAATATCAATTGGTACCTGAAACAGCAGCCTTTCGAACTTCTTCATGGAAGTAAAATTTCAGAAGAGGAACTAGTGTAGGGGCAACCTGTATTCAACATCTTGAATTATGGCTATAATAAACACATGCATTTACTTGCAAAGTTCTTGACCCATCACTAGAAATAACTAACAAAATGCATGAATTCAAAGGGTAGCACCATAACTGACCTGATCAATCCATGGATAGAAGCCTTCCTTTAACTCATCAGCATAGCAGCACAGCATGTTGCAAGCTGTAGCCTTCTCCTCCAAAACACTTGTCTTGATACCAATTTTTTTATCCCCAAGAGTAATTGTCTCCACACTAATTAATCAAGAAAAGAGAGTATATTAATGTACTTTCACATATCCTAAACTTATATTAAAGGCGCATTGCAGGATATGAAAGATTTCTGCTTTGCATCAAGGTAAGAGCACTAAATATTGGAGTGACGTGCAATGTTATAAATTTAGCCATAATAAAACCTAGGAACACAAGCGGCCAATTTGTACTGAAAAAGTAACATGTTAGACTGAGCTAACCACAAGAAAAGAGTATTGATGTACTTTCACATATCCTCTACTTCTATTAAAGGGTCATATGAGAGCACTTGCAGGACATGAAAGATTTCTTCTTTAGATTAAAGTAAAAGCACTAGATATTTGGATTGAAGTGCAATATTATACATTTGGCCACAAGCAGCCAATTTGGACTGAAAAAGGAATATATTGGACTGAGCTAACCACAAAAACAAAGTTTGTTAAGATATCATACATATGCATTTAAGTACACAGCCCTACATCAAACCACATCCATGCATAGGAACATAATCAATGTACTTTTTACAGAAGAAGGGGTACAATGGACCAAGTTAAATATGATGAAGACAATGAAACCAATAACAGTTCCATAAATCCAGTGAATATCTATACAGCATCATAATAATTAGGATCAGGCAAACATTTGAACTGCACTAACATAGAATTAGCCAAAGAGAACATAAATTTGCTGGTAATAACAAAGGAGACAGATTCGTGTAATTTTTTCATCTTATGGAAAAATTCGTAAAAGAATGTGGCTAACCAAGCAGTTATAATGTTCTATTGCACTATCAAATTAACTAGCATGACCTTAAATAGCAGCTCTCATATGCAAAATATGGGCTAACCAGCAGCAGTTATGTCTTCCTAATTAAGGAAGTGAATAAGGAGAGCCACAAAACTCGACACTATATCTCACCTTTCATCATCCGATTCATCAATATCATTATCTGAGTCTGCAGAAGTAATGGTCACGTCTGGCTTCAACTGGGCAGATTGAAGAAGTGGAGGCATCACCACATTCATGTAAGGAAGGAAATCTTGTCCCAAACACTTGCAAAGTCTTGCCCATGCCTGCTCAACAGCATCAATTCCAAAATAAAATTAAGACAATAGAAATTAATGTTCAAGATGGATAATAGCTGAAATAATGTTGACCCATATAACCATAAAGAGCTACAACGAAGAAAGATTCACATTGCCCAAGCCATAAGCAAAACAACTACTCAGATGAGATAATTTTATTAATGTCCACAAATGACCAAGTGATAGATAGGTCAATAGGAATAGAGATTAAAATAAGCAGCCACTGAACAATGGGTGTCTAGAACAGTCCTAGAGCTAAAATGTTAGCAAAATACAGGAAATAACATACTCAGAAATGTTAGGAAAAAAACAGAGGGATTTAGTAGGTCTAATTAATCGTATTGATAAAAGGTTTCAATGCCTTCTATATACAAGTATAAACCTGAGGCAAAAGTCCAAAAACTAGAGAATTGTCAATTGGTTAAGATGGTGGTATAGTGGGGATGTTTCATACCCCACTAACAAAAGTTCAAATCACCAGAGACATATTTCACCCATCATGGACCATATTACCCTCACAAGCAGGTTGTTTTAAGTGGTTGGACCAGGTGCAAGTCCTGGGCAACTTTTAGAAGATAGATTACCCCCACTCACAGCATCTTAGCCGAATGTATATTTCTAGAGTGTTGTAAAGCCTATATTGCATTGTGATGTTCCCAGAATGGAAAAGGGAATTCTTGTTGCACAGTGATAATAGGAAGCATCTTGTCAATTTATCTTGAAATGCAAGCAAAAACAAGGGGAAATGTTAAACTGTGAGCTTATCACTCAGAGGTATTTTCTTCAATACAACAGGAAATCTAGCAAGCAAATATAACTCCAAAATGCATTTTCATATTAGATAATCACTTCAAACCAGTACGAATGGAGGTATTGAAGGCAAAACATAACTGAACAAGCCTTGGAAGTTGGTTTCATAAAAACACTATTGGGTGAAATCCACATGGCATTTGCTTTAAATCTCATAAAATAAATATATATATGCAATGAAATAAATAATCATAAGCAAAGCATCTTGCAATGGCATACCATTTCAAGGATCTATACTGCATAGAAAGATTTTTGATACAATAGGAGCAATATTAGGTAAAGAAATTGTTGATAACACAAGTCTACTCCCCAAAAACAAAAACATACTTAGAGAGAGAGAGAGAGAACTTGAAAGTCTAAAAAATTGGGAAAAGCTCAGCTTTTTGGCAAATTCTTCTATTCAAGTGAATCATTTGAGTCTACTTCTCCTGAACTTTTCATTTTTGTCAGGCAATACAATTAATTCTGAAAATGCAAAAACTGTATTTGACTTTCCTTTAACCAAATAGTTACATAAATAGTTATATTGACCCTCGAGAAACTCTCAAAGAAGTTTAGAAGACATTAAATATGAGAAAAATCATCTGCCCAAATAATTAGCTAATTAAACTTAATTACACTTTGTCAGTGAATATAATTGGAAATGATTTGTCTCGTACACAGGAAAAACTCCACTAATTTTCTGACCAGAAAGGCAATTTTTAACCTGTTTGGGTTATATAATCTCAGAAACGGCCCAACCGAGTTTAGCATCAGGCTCACTAGTCAAACTCACTGATGTGTGAAAAACTCAGTGAGTACTTGCTGCTCAGAGTTTGAGCCTGCGAGTACTCCCAAGACAAATTTGCTGTAGGGAGTCAAACTTGACAACAGTAAGTTTGACTTGTCAATGTGTCAGTTTGGCTCATTTTCTGTGTCGAGCCAAGTTTAACTCGGAAGTACTAGACATCTTGGATGTGTTTTGTAACAAGGGTGTTTTCTTTTTTAAGTTGGGGTTTCCGGTGATTTTTTTAAATTTGCCATTTCCACAGGATGCAGTGTGAAATCTAAAATTTGCCAAATCCTGGCTGGATCAGAATCTGAAACAACAATCCATGGATCCTGAAAGCAGGACTAATGGATCCAACAAGATAGATCTCGACAGAATTTGAATTCAAAAATCATATAGATAATTTATGTTTTCTATCCTAAAAACCTACTATTTTACTACCCACACACATAACCAAAAAAATTGAAAGCAACTTTATTGTGTATCTCTTCAAAAAGGACTGTAGTAATAACATAATAACATAACATACTTGTAACATGTAGCTTATGGTTGGGTCATCAGCCTCCATCTGAGATCCTTGCAGACTCATCAGCACCTCCATCACCTGAACCAGGCCAATTGACATCAAACCATTCACATAAGAGACGTCAATCACTTCTAGGAGTTATGTTCTGATTGTTTAAGTGGGGACTGAACAAACAAAATTCAGAGAGAGAAACCAAAGTTGGGTCTATATTAATCATTATTTCAAATGTTCCACTTCCATCATTTTTTTGTCTTTTCCTTCAGGTAAAGAAACAGTGACAAGAATTAAATCAATTGAACAAATAACTCATAACAAACAAATAAAACATTCAAACACATGAAGACATATTGCTTTCAAAAGGTATACCAGCATAGATCCATCTTACCCTGGATTTATTAAGCACAGAGCCGAAACAAACAGAAACTGAGACCCAAACCTCTCAATGTTTAGAAGATCTGATGTTAAGATGGAACTATGATGGTTTATTTTATTATTATATTTTTTTACATTAGGGTAATGATCCGTTAGTTTTTTAATTTTCATTTTTACATTGCAGACCTCAACACTTTTTTCATTTTCATTTATAAATGTTATACACAGGACACATCTCATCCATTCTGGGCTTTAGACTGCACCAAGAGAACAAAAATAGCAAGCAGGTCATTCATTCTATTATTCTCATTTTCTTTCCTTAGCTCCCCACCACAGCACATTCATCTACTCTGTCATGTTCCATAAAGGATACACCCCAGTTTATCTCAGAAAAAGATATCTACATGGAATTAGTGAGCTAACTGCCTTGCATTAATATTACCTCTTTAGCATCATTTCTGAATTTCTCTTTTCCCACAGCCATTCCAACTAGGCTAATGCATTCCATAGATTTGGCACGCAGCATACGGTTGGATTTGTCAGTAGCATTCATTAATATGGACTTCAGATAAGGCATAACTGCATCATAATACTTCTGAAAGTGCTCCTGTGGACCAGAAAGTAACAATCTCAGGTTCAACTGTTCTGATGGGTAGATAACAAATTTATCACAATGGAACATAACTTAAAGTGTCATGTAAAGCTTCTAGAAGCACCTGAGAAGAATCAGCAACAGATGCTAAAGCTGTTAAAGCACCCTCCTGCACCATCTGCCTTCCATTCTGAACAGGCAGAAGAAACAGAAAAGTTTGTCATATATTGACTTGTCAAAAATGTCACAAATACAAGCAAAGAAACAAGTTAATACCTGCAAAAGGACAAGTAGCTTGCTCACTATACCATCCAAGTATGGCGTCAAAATATCAGGTGTACAATTTTCACTGAAGTTGAGCACTGCTGAAGCTGCGTGTGCCTGCACAGTTACAAGAATACAATAAAATGATTGCATGGCGTGGATAATATGACTCAGATACAAGGAATGATAAAATGGAACAGTAAATGGTCATCGTGATGAAATGCAGGATATTTTTTATAATGATATAATGTTAAATTATTGACGTCCATCCATGAAAATATTACAATGTTTGAGGTTTCAAGAAGGAATCACCTCAATATTTGCACCATTACTGACAGCATTACTGTGAATGTAACAAAATTGATGTTGAAAGACGGGTAACAGGACAAATAATTACAAGCAGTAATTCATTGTCTATTATAGAGATAAATAATAAAAAGCAACTGCAACAGCAGTAATATGTTTGTTCATTTAACATCTAAGTCACTGGGTTTGCCAGATTTGAGGCATGCAATTCGAATTCAGCTGAATCTTAAACACCCAGATAAAATTCACTGAACTTTTATGTAAATTCAGCATGGTCTTCAACAAAGGTACTCAATGAGCAATACAGATACAGAGGGTTGCATGTGTCAATTTAGGAGTGATTACAGTGATACTTCTCCATTATTACGGTAATACAGTGACATCTCTTCCAAATGTGCTCACGGTTAAAGAGATAACCAGACCGTGATATCACAGACAGCCAGCTCAACCATCAACACAGCATCCTGCCAGTTGCAACTCATTTGCAACTTCAACATAACCCAGAATGACCTATGTAAGTTTTCCCAATGTGTATGTTCCCGAAACAATATTTTTAATAAATAACAACGTTGATAGAGTAGGGTAAGTTTAATGATTTGTATTATTTTATAACGATTATTATATATATATATATATAATTTATAAATTTATTTATAATATATATATATATATATAATAAAGTTAAAATTTAATCTATTTATTATTTTATATAAATATTATATATTAAAAATATGTATAACATATATAATTTTCGTATATATATACATGGACTGTGGAGTTCTATATTGAGGTCTTTGAGCTGTTGGGTGAGGACCTGCTCAGAGTTGTTGAAGAAGTAAGAACATCTCCGAGAGTACCTGTATCCTTTAATTCCACTTTTATTGCTCTTACCCGAAAAGTGGATTGTTCCAAGACTTTTGAGGGATTTAGGCCTATCTCCCTATGGAACTGCATTTACAAAATTATTTCCAAGGTCATTGCAGTTAGATTGAAGCCTGTCCTCTCAGAAGTAATCTCACCTGAGCAGTTTGGGTTCCTAAAAAGATGCCAGATACATGAGGCTATAGGATCAGCACAAGAGAGACTGCACACTATCAAAACATCACATATGCCAGCAGCAGTGATCAAGTTAGATCTCTCCAAAATATATGATAGAATCTCGTGGTTGTACCTTTGCCTACTCTTAATTCACATAGGGTTCTCACTTCCTTTGATTAAGTGGATTATGGGATGTGTGGCTATTGTTTGCTTTGCAGTATCAATTAATGGATCAGCATCAAAGTTCTTAAAGCCATCAAAGGGGGCTAGACAAAGTTGCCCACTCTCACCCTACCTCTTTCTTTTGGTAGCAGAGGGACTAAGTAGAGACATTAGTGAAGCTAGAAAAATGAGGAGAATCAAAGGGGTGGGAATAGGAATATCTGAGGCACTCACACACTTACTGATGGTAGATGATGTTCTGCTATTCTGTTTTAGAACAACAAGGGAGGATCAATGTCTCAAGAACATTTTACAGCTTTACCATACGGCTACAGGCATGGAAATAAATGAGAATAAGTCTGCAGTTTATACAGTTGATCTGGAAGGTATTTCGGATTTGGGTATTGGAGGATGTTTCCTTTTCAACATTTAGACATGTCAAAAGGGGTAAAATATCTAAGCTTTACTCTTAAGCCTAATTGCTATGGAAAGGCAGATTGGTACTGGCTGTTGTCTAAAATTGAAAAAACGTATCTCTTTTTGGTGCAACAGGTGGCTCTCTAGGGGTGGTAGATTGGTTCTGATGAAGTCGGTGCTAGAAGTTATTCCAGCATGCTTACACACTCTAGCTAATATACCCAAAGGTATTCTTGAAAAAATAAGAAAGTTTTGCTTTAATTTCCTATGGCAAGGGAGCAGTGATTGCAAAGGGAACCATTTGGTTAAGTGGGAAAGGATTGCAACCCTGAAAGCTCTGGGGTACTGGGGGCTGAAGAACATACATTTATTTAGAAAAGCTCTAGCAGCAAAATCGTTATGGAATGTCATCACAAAGGAGAGGCTATGAAAAAGGATTCTTATACAGAAATACATTGCTCCAGGAACCCTCTTGGACAGGATTAGAAAGGAAAGGAAGAGTATAGCGAATGCATCCAACCAGTGGAAGGCAATGACACTAGCATTCCCAATCATAGGTTCCTATCTAGCGTGGACAGTAGGAAAAGGATCACAAGTAAGAGTGGTGGTAGATGCAATAATGGGGTGTGGTAGACATATTCTTCCCTGATGAAATCATACAACACCTACAAGTACTTCACAGATGTGTGTGCACTTAACTTGATTGACAATCTAGATGACACATCCATGTGGTCTCGAGGCTGGAGAAAGGCAGCCAACCTTGGTCTAGAAGGAAATTTGGCCCAAAGGTGGGATCACCTTTAGCAGAACTCAAGAAGGCACATATAAGATTGAACAATTCCCGGAATGAACTAATATGGGCTCTGAATGGAGCAGGAGCAATTATACCCCTAGTCTTGGATACTCAACTCTTTTTGGAATGGGACCAAGAGATGATAAATGGTGGTGGAAAAAGCTCTGGAAAGTTAAGGCCCCCCCGGGCCCCAAGAGTAAGTTGTTTATGTGGCTCATATTGAACAATAAAGTTTAAACATGGGAAGCCCTCCACAAAAGAAATAGAGCAGGTCAAAGTATTTGTTTACTTTGTAGGTGTAGTGAGGAAAACACTTCACTTTTGTTCTTGCATTGTAGTTTCTCTCAGAAAGTTTGGGTTGAGGTTGGGGAGTTTTTGGGTATCCAGAACCTTTGGAAATGTGAATCCATAGATACGTGTCTCAATGTATGGTTTTCTCAACAAAATCTAAAGTGCTTCAGGGCAATCCCATTTCTAGTTTTGTGGGGAATATGAATAGCTAGAAATGCTATTTTGTTTGAAGAGAAGATGATGCCCACTTTGCAGGTAGCTTCCCAGGTTAACACTTTATTTGCATATTACAAGGTTAATCCCAAGGTTAAACCATAGAGAATTCTTCTACTAGTACAGGTGGATAAGTCTTTAGCTTGGGGTTTTTTCAATGGGGCTTGTCAAGGCCCAGATTCTATAAGTGGTATTGGATTCATTCTATATTTTACAGAGACACACAGAGTTCAGATCAAAGGTAATATAGGAAGAGGAAAAAACAACCAAGGGGAAATCAAGGCCTTGTACTATTTACTAAAATCTACTTTAGATAGAGGGATCGACAAGCTTCAAGTCATGTGTGACTCATCTATGATGCGAAACCAGACTGGACCAGAAAAAAAACCAAAAATAAATGATCGACCAAAAACTACATAAAATATTCAAATTTTGAAAAAAAAAAACATATATATTCATGTGCATCCATATGAACGAATCCAAACCATTTATACAGAAATATGCAAAGTTTCTCATTTATATAGCACATAAATGATAAGAGTGCATATAACCAAAATAGCACCACGTGCAATCCATCTCTTAACCAAAATACATCAACAACGAGGCTTTAAATGGCCTCTAGAGTCTAGAGTCCAACAAATAACTACATATTATCAAGATCATTACTTATATTAGGATCCTCATCATCAATGTCACCCTCTAAGCATTAAAATAAGATTTAAAAAAGCTTAGCATGCCTAATAAGTGATTTGACTTGAGCGAAGGGTACATTTTCACTAGGGTCATGACAGAAGAGTTCAACAATTAATGTCACCAACATTGAGGTACATAGAGGGCTTGGTGCTCTTGATTAAATGCCAATTCCATACCCTCATACATGAGGGAATCCAGTGGAAATGCTGCAATCCTGCCCATCTTGAAATCCATTAAACAATTGAATTTTTTTTAAATTGAATTCTGTGGATCCATGACACACCATACAGATATTTTATGGAACCGGTCGGTTCAGTGAAAATGGTCGGTTCGGTGAAAATGGTCAGTTTGGTGCCGAACCAGCCGATACTTGTACAAAACCAATTGGTTCAGAACCGAACCAGCCAAAAACGGTTCTGTGCCACCGGCCAACCCAGATTTGCCTACAAACCAGTTCAACCGGCCAGTTTTGCCAGACCGAATGGTTTTAATAACACTGTTAACTGGATGAAAGGAAGCCTTCAACTACAAAATAATTCTCTCCTTCCTTTAGCATTGCAATTAAAAGACAATATCTAATCAGTTCATTTGGATCAGATATACTCATGTTTATGGGGAGCACAACAAGAGTGCAGATCAACTCTCATAGGAAGGACTTCAACTACATAAGCTTTATGGTTCATTGGAAGAAGTACAAGATGACCATACAGTGGTCATCCATCAGTTTGAGTTTAATGACTTCTAAACTTCTTTTGAACTTGTAATACGACGGTGCTAGGGACTGTTAAATCTATGTTTTGTTTACTCGATAGATCATAGACTTGATATTATTAAAGCTGTGGATTTTTCTGGGAGTACTACTATAGGGAAATATTCTGAAGAGATCCATCTCTGGATCATCCATTCTGGTCCCTGGACTATGCCTAGAGCACCTGAGTATTGTATTTTTGTTTATCTCAAATAAAAATACGTTTTTTCTTGGAATATATATATATATCTATATATATATATATATATATATATATTCGAATTTAATAGCGAACTTTATCTAGAAAAAATTGTTTGACAAATTTTTTGAATTTCATTGTTGACGAATTTAAACACGAACTCGAACCAGGTGACTTTAGTTTAACATACTCATGTTATAAACAAACAGCACAATTGTAAATGGTGCATCATAACTTATAAGTGTTGAGAGACAGAACAAGACAGGCAGTTACAATAGTAATAATGCCATTGTCTATTCCTCCAGATTGAGTCTTATGTCCAAGGTGTAAGATCGTGAGAGAGCAAAAGAAAACTTATAGCAACAAAATTGTGGAATGACGCAATAGGGGTGAGAAAACAATGAAACAAGGGACTAAACTTGCCTGCCCAAAAACCCAGATATCTGTAAAAGAGATAGGAATGTCCCAATATTAATCTAGCATTATTTCTCAATCTTTGATCTGTCAAGACTCAATAGGCAGTGATTATTATGGAGCTGAGACTATCATACTGTATTATGGTTCTCAAAATATATTGGCATTTGTACTGTATTAAATATGACCACTATGTAGAAGTACATAGTGGCAGGCAAGAACTCTAACCTGCACTCTGGGATTCTGAAAATCATCCATAGCTCCAGCAAGCGCAGGCAAAACTTGCCGATGATATTGTTGTTGCAAATCCGGGCCTAAATCAGTTGACAGTTGACCGATGGCATTGATGGCCGCCCATCGTACACGAGGATGTGGATCTTGGAATGACTTCAGAACCATCGAGACAACTTGTTCGAGATTTTTTAGCATCACCTGTTTGCAAATAGAAAATTTCACAAATAAACCTTAATGCTATGTACACAGTTCCAATTCTAAATGCAATAACAAAGTATATAAAGCCAATGTTTAAAAAAATTGCAGCATCCTGCTCCAGAAATAATTCAGTCAGAAACAAATCTATAAAATTATGGCAAACCATGAAAGGATCTCTTTTTTCCTGCAAACGTTTTCATCTGTCTAATTACAAAACAAAAATGTAACAGAATTGCCTCGGCACATTTATTGAAACCATGTCGGACATATTAGAATGTTTACAGCAATGCAAACTACCAGTCAAAGGATCCCTTTTTCTCACATTCTACTGAATTCATTCAAAGCATTACCATGTTTTGGGCAACATATATCATTCTATTAATTGCATTCAAAGCATTACCATATTTTGGGCATGTGAGAATCCTTGCAGAAATGTTGTATTTTTTAAATCTGCAATGAATTCCAGAACAATTGTACTTCTGGGAATTTTATTACAAACGTAGACTGGATATTGAAAAACTTATAATATATTCTCAACAAGTCCAATAAACCAATCTGCCTGAAGAGGGGGTCGCTTAAGAAAATCATCTATCCAAGGGGGACCTTAAAAAAAGCATCCGTCCATTCATTTATTCATTCAATACTGAATGTAAAAGAAGAGCTAGTGGGACTTTGGTCAACTGGTGAGATGGATGGAGCATTAAGCCAACCCGTGTTCCATTCGGGCTTTAGTCTGCGGTCTGCCCCACGAAAAGGCCATATAGAAAAGGGATGATGTCAGGATTGGCATGTCAAAAAGGGTTGATGCGAGGATTGGCATGTCAAAAAGAGGCAAAAACAGGATTGGCATCAAAAGAGATTAGGCTGGGTGCAAATGCAGGGGCAATTTTTCGCACAATAGATAACCCTCAGGCCCTGGCACCTAAGCCAGAGGAACTCCATGTTATGTGGCACAGACGCTGATCTTGATGTGTGTTTTTTGAATTAACTTTCTATATAAGAAAAATGAAAAACAAAGATTCGGTGTGGGCATACCTTGGCACAGCCTTCTGCGATCTGGGCGAGAGTAATGAGAGCAGCATGATGTTTTCGCCAATCAGGATCAGCCAAATACGCAGGAAGCAACTCGGAGGCAACGGGGACGATGGTATTTCCTCCTAGAGAAATAGCCAAGCGATCCAAACACTCTTGACCAACACTGTAATTACTTGATTCACCGGCATCCTCGTCTTCAGTATTGGCAGCATGCCAGGCAGGATCATCCTCGATGTCGAGAAGCATTTTCATAAGAATAGCAAAAAGCCTACCAATGAACTGAGGGAACTTGCGCATCATTCCGGGAGCGCGCTCCCGGGCCTCTGCGAGGGTAATAATAAACTCTATGGCGAGATGTCGAGTGCCCTCTTCCAGAGTCTCGGCCTCGGCGATCTGCAGCATGCTTCCGACCACGTTAACGATCTGCCGGCGGAGGAACCGTGGCTCAGTGCCCGCCAACTCGATAAACATCTCAAGGGCCTCTTGGGCCGTGGCCTCCTCGTTCCTATTGAGTGCCTCGGTGAGAGTCTGCATCATGGCAGGGATTAGGTCCTGGAAGCGCTCACGGTCCTGCGGGGTTTCGATCGTCTGGACGAAGTTGGTAGTGGCCGCGAGGGCCGCGATTCGAACGTCCGACGGGGAGGGAGGGGAGAGACACTGGTGGAACACAGTGTGCAGGGTGGAGAGATGCGGGTGGAGGTGGTCGCCTATGAACTGCGAGAGCTGCGCGAACATGAGCAACGCGCTCTCCTTGAGGCGCGGGGAATCGGAGCTCACGCACTGGAACATGAAGGGCAAGAGCTCTGGCCACTGACCGTCTTCCATGATGGAGGCCGCAAGCTCGGCAACGGTGTCACAGAGCTTCTTGACGATGGTCTTAGCCTCCTCCCTCTGGACGCAGACGAGGAGGTGGGCCTTGATGGCGGTCTGCGTGGGTGGTGCCAATCGTGGCCATATGTATGTCTCGTCCCGTGTGATCTGCTTCCTCAGGAGAATCGCGGCCATGGCCCGGATTTCTACCTGCCCGCATGACTGCAGGACGTGAACGAGCTTCAGGGCCAGCGCATCCGGATGCTTCTCCTTGCAGATGTTGAACAACGCCTCCGCTTGACCTCTCTGCTCGTTGCCGGCGCTCATAAGGTGTGTTATCAGGGACTCGAACGCCGCCGATTCCGACCCCAACACGGCGTTTATCTGCGCCTCCACCTCTACAGTTATTGTGGTGGTGCCCTTGGATTGATCCATCGTAGCTATTAGATTGGACCGATCTCTCTCTCAATTCAGAATTAATGCTCAGCCTGCTTGATGGCTGATACCGCCGCCACCGCTGGAGAAAACAAAACAAGAAAGAGAAAGAGACGATGCGAGAGCGAAATAGCCGTCTGTCCCTAATAATACAGGGCTCGGCGCGAAGAAGAGGGTTTTTACAAACCCCTCACGCAGGCTTAAATCTCTGTTAAGTGCCGCCAAAATCTCGTTAGCTTTTTAGCCTAACCACTCTATAATTTTCTTTTTCTTTGCTTTGGGTTGGGTTTGTCTTTTGGGGGTCCATTGTGTAAGCCCTAAAAGTTGTTTGATCTTATTTTTTTCTCCACATTAAAAGGGTTGGAGGGAAAGTGGTAAAAGTGGAACTTCAAAACAATGGCTTTTAATTTAGTATTTTGATAATTAAGATTTTTTACACACTCTGATGTCTTAGGTTGGCTAGGGTAAGTTATGGTTTTGAATATTTTAATTTTTCCAATCATAAAAAAGCTTTATAATATTGTATATTAGAGTTAAGTTATATTACCATGTGTAGATAATGATAAAAAAGTTAGTAATCTAGTTTATAAAGGGTAAACTTTAGCTTTTATGAGGTACTTTTAAATTTTTGTTTTGGGAGTTAATTTATTCTTTTACATTTTTTTTTTATTAATCAAAAATAGTTTAAACCATATTTTAGAATCTAAAGGGTTTTAGTTTATTATAAATATTTTAATGAAATCGAGTATCTTTATATCGTCTAGTCATTATTAGAACTATTAGAAAAAGGATTTTATGGTTTCTTTAAACTCTCTATAAACAATGGATTTGACCACTATATTTTAAGGAATTAGTTTTCATCATATTTACAGGGAATTCAATAAGGAGGCAAACTTATTATCTAAACAAGCTTTATTGGAACTCGAAGGCAGATTAACCTTTTTCCAATGGGTAGGGAGGGTTGGAGGTCCACCTATTTATATAAATCTTTTTGAAATTTCTCATAGTTGAAGTGAAACAAGATTACCATCCCGCTAGTAGCCAGAACTTTCAAGTTTTGTTTTGTTATTATGAAGAGATAAACTTTATCTTGTTGGTTTATGTCTATAGGCTCTATATGGTTTGTAAGGAACTTTTTTGTGGATAGTTGTTGGATCATATAGTATCGAGCTAGAACTGAATGATCTTTTTTTTATTAAGGATCTTTGAAGATGTAAAAAAAATTATACTCTAATATAATTTTGAGCGAATTTTCTATTGGAAAAAAATAAAAAAATAAAAATAAAAACTCCTCATAAACAAATTTTGATTACGATTTAACTTTTAACTATGACCGGGAAATATTTGTATTAATATGTGACAAAAATGGCAAAAAGTTACAAAGATAATATGCATGTTGTTTCAAGAAAACTTTCAGTGCCATCATTGGATTTTCCCCCTATCATCTAGCCCTTCCATTCTCACTCTCGTTGTAGATATATAAATATTAACAAGACAAGTATAAAACCTGTAAAAAACATTCAAAATACATGTGGACTTATAGAACATTGGAGAAGTTGTGTTACTACAGATTTGCCTCTAGATGGATAGTAGTCAGGTTCTTTCATTTTGGCTCCTTGAGTTACTATCCATATTCTCCTTCATTATCGTTATCTTTTGCATGTCCTGAAGTTTGCTAAGTCATGGAGTCTGAGGTGTAAATTTCGTTTGTGTACCGAACAAAGCTTTTTATCTTGTAGCAATCCATTTCAATTTCTAAAAAAAATTCCAATGTGCTTAAAGGATACTCATTATCTTGTTATATTACTCTCGTTGTTGCACTTCTAGATTATGAAGGATTTGTGAGAGGGTTCTTAGCGATATGTCATTACTTTGTAAAAGCTTTTCATGTCTCTACAATTCCTCTTGGATACCTTCGGGGTCTCTTGAGTGCATGTTGTTCCAAAACCATAAATGAACACTCTATTTGCTAGAGAAATATCGATATACCTATTTGTTCGTAGAGGGACCCAAAGCCCTCTTGTGAAGGAAGAGAAGAGATACAGAGAGGCAGAGCCACCAATTCCAAACTATTTCTTCAGAGCAAGAGATTGGGCTTTGAGTAGAGGTTCGGACATTCACTAAGGAGACGAAATCACCTTCGTGCCAGAAAGGAACCACAAACATCTCACATCCCAAGTCACCTAGAATAGCCAGCTAGCATATCAAAATACTAAGATGACATACCCAAAAAATGACATAAGTGATAGGCCGAACACATGGGTTGAGAAACAACTTCCCATGCTCCTCCCTCCATGGATTGGACTTGCTCCAAATTGATAAAATTGAATAGGAGTGAGAGAGAACAATTTTGGAAAGAAACACAAAGTGCCAGAGCCACCAATTCCAAACCATTTCATCAGAGCAAGAGGCCAAACTTTCAGTAGAGGTTTAGGCATTCACTATGAAGACGAATTATCCTTCAAGCCATGGAAGAACCACAAACATCCCACATTCCAAGTCACCTTGTGTCACCAACCAATGGGTCAAAATACCAAGACAACATGCCCATAACAAAACAAGTCGAACAAAGGGGTTGAGAAAAGGCTTCCTAGGGTCCTCCCTCCATGAAATGGACTGGCCTTAGATTGTTGAAACTAAACAAGACCGAGAGAGGACAATTTTGAAAATCCGAGAAAGCAAATTCCAAGATGTTTTAGAACTTACTCGGGATGTGAAATGCTAGAGCTCTACAACCAAGTGGACAAAACCTTTCCAACTTGCCAACCTTCTCTCCCAATTTCGAGCCAGGAAGAGGGAGCCCCACACTCTAGGAGATCCCTTAGCATTCAGAAAATTCAAGACAGCGTCTGAGTTTATCCCACCTTTCCAACATAGGGTGAGTGCAGAGGGAATATAAATTAAATGCCCTGTTATCTAGCTCATGGCGCTCCTGGTGAGTTGTGGCCTTGGATGTCTACCTCATGTCCTTGCCTTTTTTCAGTGCTTGCTTTATGGTCTAAACACACCATACCTAATGAATGTAAATTCATGAGTTAAACTTATGGGATGATTAAGAGAGTTACACCCCCATTTTTTTCCAAAGTTTCTTGAGGGGATGAAGGAGAGAATTACACCCCCATTTTTTTCAAAACTCCTTGAAACAGTCTAAAAAGTTCTCTAACCAACATTATATATTATTTATTATGATATTAATTTAAATTTATTTATTTCAATATATCAACCTATTAAAATAGATTAATTCTTTTATGATGTAAAAATTGTTTTTTTTTTTTTATAAATTTAAAGTTAAAATGAATTTAAACATTAAGATGTTTTATCATATCATTTATTTATTTTAATAAAATTGAAGAAGGTTTGTTTTGATAAATTTAAAGTTTAAATAGATTTAATAAATTATTTTTGTATGTATTCACTTTTGTATGATATTGTTCTATCATTTAAATGATAGAATGTTTAACTTGGTATTATTAATGTATATTCATTTTAATCTTCGATTTATTAAAAGTTTAGAAATATCAAATTTTTTTAAAGAGAAAAAAAAAATTAACAATAAAAAAAAAAGTGCAAAGTTTACATTTATATTAGTTCAACTTAGTTGAAATAATGTATATTGGTTTTAATCTTAAATTTATTAAAAACTTAAAAATATTAAATTCTTCAAAGTGAAAATATTTTTTAAAATTTATATAAAAGTTTACATTTCTATTCATTTGATTCATTTAACTAAATAACAATTAAAATAAATTTAAACTAATTATTATTAAAGTATATTATTTTTTAAAAATAAAATATAAATTTAATTTGGAAAATCAAACTGAAGTGAGTGTTACATTCATGAGTGTTACATTCATCACTCATTTGTGGTAATCTATCTTCCACGCTACTTAGTAAAATATATTTTTCAATGTAATAATGAGAAGACTATTGATTCTAATTAAAAACTTATAAATATTAAATTTTTCACACTGAAAATATTTTGGAAAAAATTATAAAAGTTTGCATTTTTATTTATTTGATTTATTTAATTATATAACAATTAAAATAAATTTAACTTAGTTATTACTAGATAACAATTAAAATAAGTTTAACTTAATTATTACTCAATTATATTATTTTTAATTTGAAAAATTAAGTTGTTAAAAACTTATAAATATTAAATTCTTTAAAGTGAAAATATTTTGAAAAAATTGTATAAAAAATTGCATTTCTATTTATTTGATTCATTTAACTATATAACAATTAAAATCAATTTAACCTAATTATTACTAGATAAATACCAAGACAACATGCCCATAACAAAACAAGTCGAACAAAGGGGTTGAGAAAAGGCTTCCCAGGGTCCTCCCTCCATGAAATGGACTCGCCTTAGATTGGTGAAACTAAACAAGACCGAGAGAGGACAATTTTGAAAATCCGAGAAAGCAAATTCCAAGATGTTTTAGAACTTACTCGGGATGTGAAATGCTAGATCTCTACAACCAAGTGGACAAAACCTTTCCAACTTGCCAACCTTCTCTCCCAACTTCGAGCCAAGAAGAGGGAGCCCCGCGCTCTAGGAGATCCCTTACATTCAGAAAATTCAAGACAGTGTCTGAGTTTATCCCACCTTTCCAACATAGGGTGAGTGCAGAGGGAATATAAATTAAATGTGACGCGGGCGCGCCACCCAGGCACGTCCGCTCACAGGATCTTCCTCCTTCCTTGGCCCGAAGAACTGAAAAGCTCTTCTAATTCCCTATCGGGAATTTTGCACACCCACAGAATCTCCACAAGATCTACCTGTTCCAGTCGGGAAATCGGACTTCGCAGTTTCGCGAGTCCTGTGGTCGCATGATTTTGGATTCTCAAAACCTCGAACCCCGATGCAAGTCAACGCTGACCTGTCGCGTCCCTATCGGAGTTTCTCCTGTCGGGATTTCGGCATTTTCGAGGTCTAAAACAACTTGCCTCACCGATCCCCAATCACCGATACACCGATACACCCCCTTGTTGCCTTAGCCCCCTCCCCAGGCTAAGCCTTTAGTCCACGCGATCGTTCCTTATATGACCGCAGTCATATTCCCATCGGGGTTTCGCGATTCCAAAATGCATAACACTTTGCCACCGGAATCCCCGATATCCCGATGACTCAAACCCCGATGGACGACTTCCTTATCGGGACTTCAGACTTCGCGGGATCGCGAATCCTAATACCAATATTTTCGGGACTTACCTTTTTCCGATCCCCGATACGGTACGCCACCTGTCCTCCACTAATTCCACTATGGCCCCACACTGTTAGCCTGTCGGGAAATCGCGTTTCGGAGTTTCACGATTCCTGTTGCAATGTTTTCTTTGTACTCAGGAACCCCGATACGCTGATTCCCGACTCCTCTCTGATCTTCTGACGCGTGTCCGCCCCGAGATCCACGGCTAGGACTTCATCGGTGTTTCGAGACTTGAAAGGTCTCAGGTCTCAGGACTTCTGAAACCCCGATGCCTCAATATCCTGATGCCTCTTCGAGTTCTTTCCTCTGCTCACTAGGACGTAACCCCAGTGCAACTTCTGCCTGATCGAATGGCTGACGACAACCCAACAATGATCCTACGGCTCACGATCTTCTCGAGCTTAACCTCCTGGTGTGACCGTAACCTCCCCGTTACTCTGGTGGATCTGACGGCTGGCGGATTTTTCACGAATCCTTTCCACGAGATCCTGACCGTCAATTTCTTCCTCCTTGAGGATTTCTTGAAAATAACCAAGTGTTCCTCTGCGCTCACTCGTCCTCCTGCGTTCAACCCTGCAACACTGGTTTTAGATGTTCCACGGCACGAACTCCTTGTGCAATCCTTCCTTAGGTCCACTCAAAGGTACTATACCTCCTGAGCTTTGTCAATTCTGAATATTTCAGAATTTAAACCTCCTGCTCGCACTCCTTGCGGTGACCCTTTCAAACTCTTCAAATGTTTGAATCCTTCGACCCTGCGCACACCTGCAGCAGTAGTCTCTCAATACTCCGCTCAGTTTCACAACTGAGACTTTCCTTGGCCTGTGCACTCCTTGCACGGCTCTATAACCCAATTTCACTTCTGGGTGAACGAGAACAAGAGTTAAACTACCTGAGCCTCCGTCAACGCACTCCTTGCGGACGACTTCAACTGAACTCCTTGTAGGAATCCTTGCTCAAATAGAGAAACAATTGAAACTCATTTCTTCTTTCCCTCAGATTTCAAACTCAAACATGAAATCACATACATAGCAATAAAGCAAATGCATAACAGGAAAACAAACACTCATGGGCACATCATTTAACATCAACACACAGAGAACAGACACAAACCATGGATTTGAATCAACTTCTTCTATTAATTCAAGATCTATACATGGATGTCCTTCTATAGCTCTCTGTTATTCTCCTGTGCTCTTCCCGCTTCAACTACGTTACAATGTACAACAAGGGTGTCTATATCCGTTTTCCCTCCTCCTTCTAAAATTGTCAAATCTATGAATTCAAGTCTATCTACCTGCATTACCTAGTTTAAATGCCTCTTATCTACTAAGGACGAGAGCTAATCGCTCAAGGTCCAATACAATATACAAAGGCGCTCCTTCATAAATGGCTTCATTAAAGATTTGGCGCATCAACTTCAAAAAGTTTTCAAGCAATTTATCATGTGCTAAAAAATACGTTGCGCTTGCTCCACGCTCGCTTGATATTTGCGATGCTCCTGCATCAAAATGCCTTGTTATCTAGCTCATGGCACTCCTGGTGAGTTGTGGCCTTGGATGTCTACCTCACGTCCTTGCCTTTTTTCAATGCTTACTTTATGGTCTAAACACACCATACCTAATGAATGTAAATTCATGAGTTAAACTTATGGGATGATTAAGAGAGTTACACCCCCATTTTTTTCCAAAGTTTCTTGAGGGGATGAAGGAGAGAGTTACACCCCCATTTTTTTCAAAGCTCTTTGAGACAGTCTAGAAAGTTCTCTAACCAACATTATATATTATTTATTATGATATTAATTTAAATTTATTTATTTCAATATATCAACCTATTAAAATAAATTAATTTTTTTATGATGTAAAAATTGTTTTTTTTTTTTTATAAATTTAAAGTTAAAATGAATTTAAACATTAACATGTTTTATCCTATCATTTATTTATTTTAATAAAATTGAAGAAGGTTTGTTTTGATAAATTTAAAGTTTAAATAGATTTAATAAATTATTTTTGTATGTATTCCCTTCTTTATGACATTGTTCTTCATTTAAATGATAGAATGTTCAACTTGGTATTATTAATGTACATTCATTTTAACTTTGGATTACATTTATATTAGTTCAACTTAGTTGAAATAATGTATATTGATATAAATTTTAAATTTATTAAAAATCTAAAAATATTAAATTCTCCAAAGTGAAAATATTTTGAAAAATTTGTGTATAAGTTTGCATTTCTATTCATTTAACTAGATAACAATTAAAATAAGTTTAAATTAATTATTATTAAAGTATATTATTTAAAAATATATATATATATAAATTTAATTGGGAAAATCAAACTGAGGTGAGTGTTACATTCATGACTCATTTGTGGTAATCTATCTTCCAAGCTACTTAGTAAAATATATTTTTCAATGTAATAATGAGAAGACTATTGGTTCTAATTAAAAACTTATAAATATTAAACTTTTCACAATGAAAATATTTTGGAAAAAATTATAAAAGTTTGCATTTCTATTTATTTAATTATATAACAATTAAAATAAGTTTAATTTAGTTATTACTAGATAACAATTAAAATAAGTTTAACTTAATTATTATTTAATTATATTATTTTTAATTTGAAAAATAAAGTTGCTAAAAACTTATAAATATTAAATTCTTCAAAATGAAAATATTTTGAAAAAATTGTATAAAAATTTGCATTTCTATTTATTTGATTCATTTAACTATATAACAATTAAAATAAATTTAACCTAATTATTACTAGATAACAATTAAAATAAGTTTAACTTAATTATTACTCAATTATATTATTTTTAATTTGAAAAATCAAGATGAGGTGAGTGTTACATTCATCACTCATTTGTGGTAATCTAGTAAAATACATTTCTCTAAGTGTTTTTCATTAAGGTGAGAGAGATATGTGATATATAGTTTATAATGTTAATAAATTAAAATGAAAAAAAAATGGCATTCTTAATATCAAAAAAATATTAAAAAGATAAAATTATTTTAATTTTGGATTTTTTTATGTTGTAGTTTTTTTTTCTTTGATATTTTAACATCAATGTAAATTCATTTTAACTTTAGATTTATTAAATATATTGAGGTTCAAAAAATATGTTTAAATTATGGAGTTAAGATGAATCTAAATTGATTTTTTTTATCTATTATGATTGATTTTTTATATATTTTATTAATATGGTTAATTTTTAAATTTTTTCCACTTTCACATGATAGATTTAATTTTTTCTTTTATTTTAATTAATTAATGTTGTATTATATTACACATCTCATCCATATCTTTATCTTTATAAAGATATCTTCACTTCTCTAAATGTAATAGACCGACTTGAATTTAATGTAGTATTTTAAACTTGTGTCCATTGCTTTTTAACATACATTTTTTTATTATTAAAGTGATATACATAATGTTTTGACTTGCAAAAAGAGAACACTCTTAAGTGGTAATAGACTAGCACCTAGTTTTTTTTTAACTCTAAAACATTAATAAAGAAATATTGTTATGTAAAGTGGAGCCATGTAAAAATGGATGCGATGTTACAGTGCATTAGAATTACTTAAATGAGTTGGAATGTAATTGTTAAGCAATGTTAAAATAATTCAATAAATGGGTTATCCACGTTACAATAAGATCATCTCTAATCTTTGGATGGGATGATAGGGACATAAGGTACCGTGAACACAACACCTCATGAGCATGTGTCGGGCATGATGACGAGACAAAGGGAGGATCAAGGCGTTGACACAAGGCCTGGATAGATGGTAAGCGACGCTTTGGACAAGGGTCATGAATACACCCTTTAGTTATGCATTATGTGTGGTACTCGCTCATTCATTTCACCATCTCCTTCATGCCATCATGGTTTCGACCGTCGTGAGTTTCAATGATATTAGAGAGAGGTCCGCACATGTGGATTCCCTGCTGCGTGATCATGGTAGGACGACTCATCCTTACTGAATCATTTTTCTTAGTGGCTCTCCTTGCCCACCACTGCCTCTCCACAGGTTAAAAATTAAGAGCCAACTCCTTCGTCGTGCTCGTTCAACTTTTAATTTCAGTGGACCTCTCTTTCTTCTAACAACTCTTTTTTCCTCTTAGACTACCTCGCTTTGTTTGGTTCTAGTAATGGCACCCCGACATGGTTACCAACATGGCTACCGCCGAGGGGGTCGAAATCAGACCGACCACTCCATAACCCACAATTCAAACCCTAACACTCTGTGTACGAGGGTGAAACTGGACGCCCATGCAGCAACCGATGCATTTCTAGAGATATCACCACCCAACCTGCATGAGGAAATGGAAAATGTCGAAGATGAAATCCGCTTGGAGAGGAATCTCATCCACAATTGAGAAGTTGGTGTAGAAATTTGTAGCTAGATACCGGATGTTGACAACTCAAGAGCTAGAGATACCAAGTATTGGAAGACCATGGATTTATATTAGCACATAAAGATCTTTGTGGGAAAAATCTTATGGGATCAAGACTAGGCCAAGGAAGAAATCCTCATTCAATTGGATGAGATTCAACTCCAAGCTCCCTGCAAATACTACTTAAGATGTGATTCAACCAGTCGACCCCCTTCCCCAAACTCCTAAGCCTACTCATGGACCAATCAAGGTTTCTCTTGCTTAATTTTCTAGTATGTTTTATCTTATGCCTATCTTAGTTATGGTTTATCGACGATGTTGTATTCATTGTATAAGGCCATTGTTACACACCAAATTCCCACACTACCAAGTGTCGCGTTTATATATCGCATTGTTGGACATGCAGTTTTGAATACAATTCTGGAGAAAGACCTAAGTATGAATAAAGGGCACAGAAGGAAGAAAGGGCGTAGAAGGAGGAAATTGCGCAGAAGGAAGAAAGGGTGTAGAAGGAGGAAATCGCGCAGAAGGAAGAAAGCACGTAGAAGGGCACAGAAAGATGAAGACAACGCACAGACAGAAGGACAAAGTAAGCAAGCGAGAGAAGGAAGCGTAAAGGACGACAGTGCGACTTTCCAAAAATAAAAGAACAACAAAAAAGTTGTATAAAGAACGAGAAGTAAAAGAAGGCAAACAACCAGTTAACTGGAGCTGGCCATACCATGCATTGTAATGGGTTATTTTAGGATAAATAATATTAGGGTTTTAAGCCCTACATTTTGGGTATAAATATGTAACGGAATTGGAAGATTAGTGGGTGTAGAAGGGAATCAATGGTATGAAAAGATAAGGAATGTAACAAACAATTAGTAAAAAAGAAGATGAATAAAGAAGGAATTTAGAGAGGATATTGCGTCTTATGTTCTTTATTTGTATGTATGTGTTTATGATTGATGATATAATTCGTAGAATGGAGTTAGTCCATGGATTGATTATGTTGCAATATTCATGTATGCATGTGCTAGTTTAGGTAATAATCAAGAATATACTTAAGCTAAGAGGATAAGGAACAATGATTCGCACCTTCGCCTCCCTTTCCCTTACTACTGCAAAAACCTAGTTCTTGTAGTCCCAATAGATACCTCGGGTGAGACTTGATCTGCGCAAGCAGGTAATGCTTAAAGGGTCGGTGTCTTGAGGGTTTGTTGGTCACAGTTTAACTGAACCTTAGGTCTTACAACTTGTGTGTAGACCAATTTTAACCCAACAAATGGTTATGTTGTCGAGACCGAGAAATTGCGATTAAGGGAATGTTTTGGAGGTCGACAAAGAAGGAAATCACAAACTGGTTGGAATGAAAAGAACAGGAATTCACGTGACAAGAGAACAAGAACCCTCAGATGAGTGGCAAGCAATGGATGCAAAAGTATGTGTTCACGGACTTGCATGAAATTTTCTTTAGCGAATTCCCATAAATTCCGACGGAGTGGCTAAAAAGATTGGTTAAGAAGACCGGAAGGTTTAGTGCTGCAATGCCAAAGAATTGGACTCCTAAAATGATAAAACAGTTGAATTCGGTAAGTAACCCAACTACTTGAGCAGTTGATTTTTGGCTAGATAGTGTATTAGGGGGTTATATTACAGAATTTGCAGTAGATTGCATTAAATCATACAGCGTTGCAGAAAGAAAAAATTTCAAAGGACTGTGCGGTGGGTTCTTAAAATAATTAAATATGTGGATAAAGATGTTGTTATGTGAAAACCACATGATGATTATGAAGTTCGATGGCTAAAAGGGCTTCGCGCACATAGGGGGAGCCAGAGGATGACAGGGGAATCGTCTGAGAGAAGGAAGCAATGAACGAGGAAGGAAGAGACTAAGAATGCAAGAGGGCAACATATCAAAAGAAGAGTGTGATTTTGGAGAATTGCGTGGAGGAAGAAAGTATAAGAGGCAAAATATTGGGGCTAGGAAAGAAGAGCAACACAGTGAGTCGAAAGAAAGTGAACCTTGCGCACACATCTGAATCGTGTTGATACCATATGGAGGAGGAAAAGAAGAAGAGTCCTAGTCTAGTCCAATAATAAAGGAACCCCGAAGTCCTACTCAGATAGGATCATGTGTTGAATCCACGACCTCATGTGCGTCACCACGGTCAGAGATAACAATTGAAGACTTGACAAAAGCTATCATCATTAGTCAGGGATTACAGAGTAGTAGTAGTCAGAATAGTGGGAATAGTACGTAGAGTCAAAATCGGAGTCCACCAACATCACCGAGAGGAGGGAATACACAAACCAAGATGGCGAGAATAGACAATACACTTAGACTTCCTGAATTCAAGGGAGTAGGATTAGAGGATCCAAAACAACATTTGTTTGTCTCCGAAACAGTTTGGGCCACTAAAAACATACAAGATGATGTCGTAAAAATTGTGCAGTTGGCAACAAAATGTAGAGGTTGTGTTGGATTACTAAGAGGGGGGCTGAATCAGTAATAGCGTAATTTTAATCTTTTTTCTCCAAATAATCCAAGTGTTATATCAATGTAGAATTTTTATCCAATAATGAGCAATAAGAAATGAACAATCACACACATACACATTACACCAGTGTTTTACGTGGAAATCCAAATCAAGAGAAAACCAATGAATGTTTTATCTTATATGTCTTGAAGAATTACATTCATTGGAAGCACCAACTTCCTTTGTTTTCCAGCTGCAACTGGAAGGAGGCTCCAACCCCCTAGTTTCTCAGGCTACAAC
>JZKD02S1293954.1:92035-102937 GCA_000966675.3 Picea glauca | reverse complement strand
TGCTTTGATCTTTTGGATGCTTTGAAGGCTGCTTCTTTTACATCTGGATTTTCTTGTTCAATTCTCATTTCATATGTTGTGAAGATTCCATGCAGTTCGTCCATGCTTATTGAGTTCAGATCCGATATTTCTTCTAGTGCTGATATCTTAGGGTTGAATCTCATAGGAAGAGATCTTAGTACCTTTTGAACAATTACAGATTCTTCGATTTCTTCTCCCAATTCTATGATTGCATTGACTGTTTCGTCAACTCTTAAGTAGTAGGTTGCAATATTATCATCTTCCTTCATTTTTAGTTGTTCGAACCAACCTCTGCAAGTTTGAAGTTTTGTTGCCTTGACTTTTGTATCTCCTTCATAAATATTTCGAAGCTTGTCCCAAATCTCTTTTGCGGATTTACAATGTGCAACTTTGGTGAATACTATTTCACTGAGACCATTCAAAAGTGCATTTGTAGCTTTGGAATTATTCTGACCAAGTTTCATTGCTTTGTCATTTGTTGGTGGAACTGTTGGTACTTTGTATCCATCTACAATTTATTGCCAAATTTCAAACCCCTGTGCTTGTATATATGTCTTCATCCTTATGCTCCAAAAAGTGTACTTCTGTCCACCAAAGTGTGGTATTCCATTTTTATATGAGTTGGTACTCTCCATGATCTACCTTTCAGTGGTTAAATTGATTTATGAAGGAACCTGCTTTGAATCCAATTGTTAGATTACTGAGAGGGGGGGTGAATCAATAATAGCGTAATTATAATCCATTTTCTCCAAATAATCCAAGTGTTATATCAATGTAGAATTATTATCCAATAATGAGCAATAAGAAATGAACAATCACACACATACACAGTACATCAGTGCTTTACGTGGAAACCCTGTTGGCATCCCTACATGTCTTGCTATTTGAACGACAAACGACACTTCCTGTAGCTGCCTTCACCTCATCCTGTTTATATTATCATTTTAGGATGATCGCTAGCTTATGAAAGATGTTTGATTATTCTTTTATATTCGCGTTTTCAAGCTTGATTCATGACTAAAAGCATGAATCAAGCATGGAAACTTAGTTTCGTATTATATCCCTAGTTAAAACATGCTTTTAAAGGTTCATTGTGCTTACATCTACTTCATATTTAATACTTGAATGATTTTCCTTTTTGAGTTTGTTGAATGTTGATATAATACCAAATGTTGATTCACATTTGAATTGTAAACATATTTATTTTGAACCCTTTGCAAATCGATTATAGTCATTCCAAGACATGCGAATTAATGCACAAGCATCGTATCCTGTACTTGATCTTTGGCTAGCAGAATGAATTTATAGGCTTTTCATTATGAGTTGAGGGTTTGTGTTATGCTCTGTACTCGAGGCTTTCATTACCAGAAGTGCTTGAACTTCATGACCAAAACCTTGGTGTTTATACTATGATCGCGCAGGTTTTTGTTTGGTTCCTTTCCATTTTATTCGCTTAGATTTATTTCTCCTGCTCATGCCATCTAAACCCACAGCTAGCTCGAGTCACCCCTGTTACGGTCTGGTCATATTCTTAATGGCTCCTATTGTCCAAATAGATCCAAATGGCTCTCAAGCGTTGTTGTCTCTTGATGATGTTGTCGAGGATTTGAAAGGCCAGGGTTGGGAAACCTTTATCAAAAGGTTTGAAGGGTATAACCTTCGCGTGGCTAAGGAATTCGCAGAAACAATTGATGGGTATAGAGCAAAAGTTGGAGACATTCAGTTGGATATGACTGAGGAGTTTATCAGCGAAGCCACAGGACTTCCATCTACTGGTCAGAAGTGGTTCAAGAAATTGAAAATCGAAGAAGTGCCCTGGGGCCTTTTCATGACCTCCAGACATATTGATTGTTGTGAGAGAGGTATTCCTGTTTATTTGCTTAAGGTTAGAAGGCATTGTCTCTTGTCAGTTCTTAAATAGTTTGTGACCTATGAGGGTCGTTTTGGCCTGGTATTTCTTTATCATGTGCGGTTGCTTATCCACTTTCTAGGTTTTCCTTTGAAAGTGTCGTTTTATTTACTGAGGATTCTGTGCAAGATGTCAAAGAGGTATAAAAAATAGAGCTTTAAGTCTAGTCTCTTTCACCATGGTTTAATTAAAATGCTTTTGTTTCATTGTTTGAAAATCCTGGGTGATGATTGGGATGGGTTCTTAAACCGAAATGGCTTTGCAACAGTCCTTCCTGTAGAAACCACTATTGTGGGTCGACCACTGATAGGGAAATCATTTGATGGTTCAAGTAACATTCTAGGATTTTTGAAGGAGAACCCTCGTGACGAGGCATTACCCGATCAATTTTTACATGGGAAACATGATGTTGCTTTTGAGTCAAATGAAACCCTTATGCATGAATTAGTTGTTGGCCTTAAAGCCACTGTAAAAACCGATAGCGAAAAACCTCACAAACAGTTAAAACAGAAGCATGCATCGTTAGGGTTTCGAAATAAAAGGGTTGGTCGACTAATCTCAAGAAGTTTGAGGAATTGATCTAAGCCTCATTTGAGCTCGATCGACCCGATCGAGATCAAAGAGGTCTCAGATCCTGAAATTGAAATTTTCCTCACAGAGGAAGACCTAGATCATCATAAATTAGAGCCTACTCAACCACATGACTTTGTTAGTAATCTCCCACCGTGTCTCAAAGGTAGCAAGGGGTTTTCTGGTATTGAGTTTGGTCAACGGACGACAAATGGTAATGTTGATATTCTTACACCCAACTATATGCTCCCTCGACAGATCGCTCCTTCTGTGCATTGCGAGGTCTGCTTGCATTGGATTGAACGATACTATAGTGATATCCCCATTTTACAAGTAAGAATTAAAGCGCTCACAAACCACAACAAATTATTCATAAAAGAAATTCATGATCTCAGAGCAAATGAACAGAGACAAGCCAAGCGTCTTAAAAAGACAGGCAACATTGTGATAAAGAATGCAGACAGTGTGAAGGCCATAATAAATTCTAAGATATCTTGATCCATGTTTAGTTATTGGTTAAATGGTAAAACAATTTTTTCCCTCTTATTACAGTCATGTTATTTTAAAAATCAAATCGGTTAAACTTAGATTTATTTTACCAATATAAGACTGGCTACAGAATCGAGAGATTTTGTAGCCAGGTCATTTGCATATAAAATTTAGTAATTATTTGTTAATAAATTATCTAACTTGTTCCTATTTTGTTTTTCAGGACATGGTATATCTAATGCTGATCTTATGGGATGGAACATGTTCGATCTAGTTGATTAGTATCTCCTTTTTGTTTATTTTGTAAATATGAAAAAACTTTCATAAATTTTAAAGATATAATTTGATCATGAGTGGTTGTAGGCCCTCCATATTTGTAATGTTTTGATCTTATGAGATCTGATCCTATCTTAGGAGATAGGAAGTTTAGATTTCAACAAAACTCTTTAAATACTCTCTATTTTATAAATGAAGGGCATCTTGGCCTGGAACCAAAGATGGATGAATGATTTCCCAGGACTTAATGAAACAACGTACAACATTTTGGCTTTAGTCCTTTGTTAATGGTGTTTCATTAATGTTTCGTTTTATTTAATCCTAGTACATTAATATGTCTTGTAGCTTTAGACTTAATGATATGTTATGTTTCAGGATGTCTATTTTATAAATATCGTTCATGATTTGTTGTTCCAGATATTGACATTGTGATCATCTTTTCAATTTGAACATTAGGATTTCTCTTTAATGCTTAATTGAACAATGAAATGAATATATTACACTCAGATTTATCTGACTGTAACCAGTTGTGATCATAAGATCACATAATTAACATGTGTTCCCTGTTCTGTTTCTAAAATCCCGGCTGCCAATACATTCTATGAGTTTATTTGAAACAGTTTTAGTATAAGTCTATTACAGATTTATCTTGTAGACATGGCTACTGGATGCTCTTGATTCATACAGAGCTGCGGATACACCAAACAAACTAATATCAGGTTAGCTTTTTGTGTTTTTTCTAATTTCCGTCGTTTATATATATTAGCGGAACCAGAAAGTGTAGACTGGCTTTGACTACCTGTACATTTGTGTTTCAAACTTTAATTAATTCAAGTTCTGTTAGATTTATAGAAAGAAAACAAAAAAAATATTTAAATGTGCTTTCTTTATCTGCTTCTCAAAAGCAATTATTTTTACCTTGATTTCGTAAGTTTCTAGTAAAACTTGCAATCTATAAATGTTGTTCATAAGTGAGATTTTTACGTTTTCTTTTTCTATGCAAACACATTTACAATAGTTGTATCAGAGTATGTATGTATGTATATATATATTATAGTTTTTTAACATTAGTTAGTTATCCCTTTTTTTTTTAGGACTTTAAATTGGCTAACGGAGCCATTAAACCCGTCAGAACAATTTACACCAAACGGCTTGGGTTACTTAGACAACCCCGGACCGAACTTGTTTTTCCAGTTGACGAACAATCAAATTTGCCTATCAACAAATGACACTAGAAGGAGGGCATGATTGCAATTGATGGCACGTGGAAGTCATTAGACTCCTCCCCCACACACTCGCTCCCCGTAGTAACACGTAGTCGCTCAGACAACAACATTACTTTTGAAACAACAACTACCTCAAACAACAATCTTGAGTTTCTTGTTGAACCAGTAACACCGGCTCCTCAATGGGCCAACGTACAATAAATTGTTTGTCAGTCACTTATAAGGACACACAGTGCTTTGGCCCATATCAGACAACCTGGTAGGCCTCTCAATCAACCTTTAGATTTCTCGGATATCCCAGAACAACTTGAAGGCACTAGTCTGCTTGTAAACCCTTTGGAAGATAATACTACATATCATGTCGAAACTCCTATTCTTGGAGTTGGAGGATCCAATATCCCACCTTCCCCACTTGGTTCGTCTCCATCCTCTTCGGGAGGAGAGTCATCTAACGAAGGTAGTTCATCGTCTGAACCATCCAAGCCTTCGACACCACCTATACCCATGGAAAACCAAAACAATCCCACCAGACCCTTGCTTGATCAAGATGTTGTGGCTATACCTGGACCTCAACACCCATTGCCAAAACACCTGGAGAAATGGTTACCTAAATTTGATTCGAATTCTAAACAATTTGCCGAAGATCACATAAAGAAGTTTATGTTGGCCATTAGACTCTGAAGTGTAGAGCATCAAGACGTAGTATGCAGACTCTTTCCTTATACATTTGAGGGTAATGCCTCCACATGGTGTTTCACCCAACAACCCCAGACCATTGTTTCTTGGGACAAATTCAAAACCTGTTTCTTAGAGAAATTTGGAGACGATAAATCCCCTGAAGTCTTGCTTATGGATCTCTCCAGCCTAAAAATGAACCCTAAGGAGAAAGTAAAAGATTTTAACCAAATATTCCTTATGTTAAATAATCGAATTCTTGCAGATTCAATGCCTGCTGAGAGTCTAATTGTTGCATATTACACGAAATCTCTACATAATAATGTAGAAATTTGGGTTAAAAGGTCTAAAAAATCTACATTGTTGGAAGCCTTCGAGGAAGCTAGCCAAATTGAAAAGGATATATTAGGCTTGAAAGACAATCTCAATAGTGAAGCTGAAATGGCTTCATCTTCTAAAAAGAAAATAGAAATCCTTACTAGGCCTCCCAAAGTCAAAGGTCAACCAGAAACTTTAGACCTGGAAAGCTTACAGAAAGATTTTCAAAAACTATCAAATCAAGTCATTGACTTGAAGAGATCAGTCGAGGAGGCAGCCTCAAGCAAAGGAGGTTTTAAACCTCCTTTCAAAAAACCTTTTCCTCCCAATCGGCCAAACCAGACCACTGAAGGTCTCAATTTCGAAAGCTTGCAGTACGCTTTGCAAACCATTCTTGAAGCACATGATAATTATGTGCCTCCTGAAAGTTCAAAAGACATAGTTGAAGAAGAGGACTCATCTCCCAATATCTCCAGACACTTTTCTGACAGTATCTTTCAAGCAAACTTTGAAACTGTCCACCCTTACAACACGAGAAACAAAACACAGAGCAAACCGTCTTCTGAAATGAGTAATAATGTGCCTCCAAAACAGTCGAAACAAGTTGAAATAAAACAGAGTTTAGCAGCCCCAGTCTTAGAATACAACTTGATTGAAGATCTAAAAAAATTGAGGGATAATATTTATGTTTACGAACTTTTGAAATTTCCTTTTATTCTGTAGAAAATGCTTCAAAATATCACAAAAAATAGTAAGAACAACAATCCTAGCAGCAAGAAGACTGCAGAAATCAGTTCTAAAACAACCAAAAGGATCCCTACTAAAATGACATCCAAACCTCCAGATAAAAGGGATCTAATTGAAAAATTGTATCAAATGTAGATAAAATTGTTTCAGGGACAACGACAAAAAATCGGCAGAATTCTGTTGTTAACACTTGTAAAAATGTCCCGCCTTTCTTATTAACTTTTGAATTTTTCAATAGAAATGTACATAATTGCATGGTGGATTCTGGCGCATCATCAAATGTGATGTCTTTATCTGTTTGCCAAAAAAATAATGCAGAAGTTCAACCTTCTAGTCTCAAAATCATTCAGCTCGATCGAACGAACATTAAGGTAATCGGTGAACTTAAGAATGTTCTGGTTAGGTTATCTTCTAATCCCAAGGTTCACCAAATCAGTGACATCATTGTTGTTGACATCCCATAAGTCTATGGTTTATTTTTAAGCAGAGACTGGTCCGAGCAGCTACATGTGTACTTTGCCACATATTGGTCTCATTTGTGGTTACCGGAAAATGTGCAGCCAAATAAGATTAGGATAAACCGTGAACGTTATCTCAAGCATACCGTGACAGATCTAAATGATCCAAATGAACCTTTTACTACTAATTCACTTGAAATGCAGGGAATGAACACCTTCTTTGGTAACTTCATGACTGGAATTTCCCCCATCACCGATCCTGGGCAACAATCAGAACTCATGACCTGTACTCAGTCACTAGCTTTGCCAAATGTGTCGAACACCACTGACAAAGCTCAGATATGGTCACTTTACTTCGACGGATCCAAATCCAAAGAAGGAGCCGGTGCAGGATGTGTACTCATTGACCCCACAGGTAATAAGACTTTCATTACCTGTCGATTAGAGTTCGAATGCACTAATAACACTGTCAAATATGAAGCACTCCTACAAGGGCTTAAGAAAGATTTGGATATGGACGTAAGAAATTTAACGGTGTTCGGCGATTCAAAAATCGTGGTTAGGCAGGTAAGAAACTCCATACATTGCTTGTCACCACATCTCAGAAGTTATCAAACCGAGGTATGGAGTTTGATACAAAAATTTTCAACGTTTAACATCAATTCCATTCCTAGACGAAGTAATTCAGAAGCTGATTTATTGGCTAATGTCACTTCTAAACTTTTTCCCGCAAAAGGTCTCTCTCCAAATGCATTTTCGATTGAATTATTGTTCAGGCCATCAATCCCGGACAACATCACCAATTGGAGAGTGTTCGGCAATGACCAACAGATCATTGACTTCTTGCATATGGAGGACACTTTCCAAGGTGCAATTATCGATGAAGGCACTCACAATGAAAACCTCCGCAACTTCACGGTAATATCAGATCCTAGATCTCCTGAATCGATGTCTGATCTGGTAAATTCTATTCCTAAATCCGTTGTAAGACTAGAAACGTTTTATGATTTGCATGATAAATTTAGAGGGTTAGTTAATTGTAAAATGAATAACTCTTCCTTGACTCATGAAACTATAAATCTAGGGACTAAAGATAATCCTCAAAATATCAATTTGGGAATGGGATGCTCCGAGAAAGAACGATCTGCCTTTATAAAACTGTTTAAAGAATTCAGGGATGTTTTTCCCTGAACATATGATGATTTGAAAACATTTGATCCTAATATAATACAACATATCATCCCCATGAAACCACAAACTCAACCTTTTCAACAGAAATCAAGAAAGATGCACCCCAAATTGGAACCCACTGTCAAGAAAGAACTAAATAAATTATTAAACGCAAAGATAATTTTCCCGGTGAGACACACGTAATGGGTGTCTAATCTAGTTCTTGTAAGGAGGAAAAGTGGTGAAATTTGACTTTGTGTCGATTTTCGTAACTTAAACCGAGCGTCTGATAAAGATAACTATCTCGTTCCTCCAATGGAACAAATTCTTCAGTAGGTATCTGGTTCCGAAAGACTATCACTGTTAGATGGTTTTTCGGGATACAACCAGGTCCTCATGTCCTCCTCAGACCAATTAAAAACCACCTTTCGTACCCCATGGGGCACTTATGCCTACAGGAAGATGCCTTTTGGGTTTATAAATGTCGGGGCCACTTTCCAGAGAGCAATGGACATTGCTTTTCGTGGTCTCATAAATCAATCAGTAGTGGTCTATCTTGATGACGTTACTATTTTCTCCAAAAATAAGAAAGATCACTTGTCTCACCTTAAGGCTGTTCTAGAACGATGTTGAAAGTACAACATATATTTCAACCCTAAGAAGTCAGTCTTTGCGGTGGAACAAGGAAAATTGCTTGGGTTCATAGTGTCCAATGACAGAATGATCATCAATCTCGAAAGAACTCAAGCCATTACCAAACTTCATCCCCCTTCCTCCAAAAAATCTATGCAATCCTTTTTAGGCCAAATAAATTTTGTCAGAAGATTTGTCCCAAGTTTCTCAGAAATGGTAAGGCCCTTGCAACATTTAGTTAAAAAGGATATTCAGTACCATTGGGGACCCCAAGAAAGTCAAGCTTTTGATTCTATAAAAGAGGCAATAATTGAAGCTCCTTCCCTGATGAGTCCTGATTTCTCTCGAGATTTCACCCTTTACACCTTCGCCTCCGACTGATCATATGCTACAGTGTTTGTTGAAGCTAGGTTTGAAAATTTTCACCTTTAAAACTAAATTTTTTCTCTTTTGGGATTCGGTTTTTCATAAGGTATAATCCTCACTATCAGTCCAAAAGACCGGTACCGAAGTCCCGAAAAGTTTTCATTTCTTCATTATAACTAAAGACAAGAGCTCAGATGTTATAAAAGTCTAGACACACGTTCTGTTAAGTACTTTAAATAGCGATAATTTAAAACCCTAAAGGAGTTAATTAACCATCTTTTTAACCTTTCTGGATTTGGGGTTTACTCAGAACAATATCTCTTCAATACATTTCGAATCGCAAAATCTCGATTCCTGATTTCCTGAAAGAAGTTACAGTCAGTCTTAATCCTAATTAATTAATTTAAACTAATCTCACCATGATTTCGGGATTCAGGGTTTAGTGGTGACATACTTCATGTAGTCGCTATCCCCGAAACCCCGAAATGCGAAGTCCCGACTCAATACGAAAGTTAAGGCTTAAATCTAATCTCATTGCGATTTCGGGATTCGGGGTTTAGTGGTGACATACCTCATGTAACCACGATCCCTGAAACCCCGAAACGTGAAGTCCCGACTCAATACCGAAGGATCTCCGAAACCCCGAAGCGCGAAGTTGTGACTCAATACCGAATTTTAAAGAGAACTAACTTCATTTCAAAAATACATTAAATGGTAATTAAACTTCTTAAGTAATTTCTTTTCGGCCTCCGTCAAAAGAAGTTTTTTGAATGTTGATTTTAGAATTGCCAAAATATTAATAACAAATAGATCGTGATTTATGAGACACAAATGCGTATCTTAGAGATATTCTCCGCATTAAAGGTATTAAATTCTTGACAGCTGCGTCAATACTTTCACCATAAAATGAGTTAAAAGAAAGCTAAAGGTCTGTGTTTTGAAACTTATTTTCGCTTTTTATATCAGAAATAGGATAAGACAGCCGAGCTTTCACACCTCTCTTCTGTGACAGGTTTTCTTTCCAATACAGAGTCATGGCACCAAAGAAGGGACCCAAGAAGAGTGAAGATACAGCTGAGATTTCCAGCCTGGAGGGAGATGTCATATCAGACACCACACCACATGCTATCGACTCAATTAAATCATGGAGATAGATTTATGAAAATCTGGACTACGAGATGAAAAATTCCCCTAGCAATTTCGAGAATCACCTTCGGGACATAGCAAAATCAGACCTTCACAAAATTACAACACGCCCACGGCTCATGCCGTACAACGACATGGTCAGTTGGGCTTTGGACAAGGTTGATATTCCGACGAGAAGCATTTAAATGATCAAGGAACCATTATCGGCTCATTCAGACCTGAACATATATAGGTTATGTACAAACTCTCACCCAATCCTAATTTCATTTACAATGTCGAATTTATAGCTGAATTCCAGAGATAGGAATGCACTGAGGCAGACCAAACTTACCCTGATTTAATCAAAGGTTGGTGGAGATGTCCATCAAAATTTAGGGCCGATACCCACAGAATTTATGCCACAGCCTCTTTGAATGAGTACATGGTTTATGTAGCCATGATGTTGTGCAGACTCTTCGGCAAAAAGAATCCCTGTCATTTCCCCGTAGAATGGGTGCCCTTTTTAGAGGAAGCATCAGAAGGGTATAGTTTCAATTGGGACAAGATTTTATTTGATAATATAGCCAAAGAGATTTTGGATTACAGAGCTGCAAGAGCCTGAGGTCAACCAATGGCCTTCTACATGTCAGCGTACCTCATGGACGCAATTTGTTTTATGACTCCATTTCCCCTGATGAATTGGAGTTGGAACATAACCTTCTCTGAACCGATTCACGAATATCACTCTAAGCTATGGGAAGTGTTAGCGATATTTCTGGTTCAGGGGGTAAATCTTGTCCTTGGTCCGAGAAGCACGCGGGTCTGCAAGTTGCACGTAGTGCTCAAGCGCATCTCGGGAGAATTCTTGTTTTCCTCCAAGTATCAAATCAAGCGAGCGTGCTAAGTCTTGCTATTGACG
>JZKD02S1293954.1:34634-64787 GCA_000966675.3 Picea glauca | reverse complement strand
TCACACACACCTAGGATTTCTTTTTCCTAAGGTTTTTCCTTGTTTATTAGTCATTATTCAGTCTCCTATATTTTAGGAAGAATATTCCTCTAGGGAGAATATTCTCTTCAGTTTGTTCAGTTGAGTGGAGTCTAGATGCTACATTGGGATTATCACCATGCAACATTGGGATCATCACTTGCTAATGCGCATTCTCCTTGGGATCATCAACAGACTAGCGCATTACCCATGATTTCCTGATCTCCTCCTCACTTCACTTTGTTTCAGTCAGTTAATTGAAGACTAATAGACTAGTTAACTCAACTAGGTGGCAGTTTACTCCCGTAATTGCCCGAGAGACTAGACTAGGTGGCAGTTTACTGCCGTAACTGTTGGTGTGTGTCCAAATCACTATAGACCACCACTATGGTGCATTGGTTGAGTTCTACAGAGTATATCATGTGTAAATTATCATTCATTCATTTCGTTAATGAAAATTCTTCCATTCTTTCTCTAATGCTTGTCTTTTCTTCTATTTTCTCTACAACTATGTATGTCAATTCCCAACTTGATCTATTTTGTGCAGATTCAACGCATTTACAACAAGTACCTGAACAACAGAGGCTTTTGGCACTATATGTTGTCTTAAAATCAATCCCAACTAGATGGTGGGCCGCACAAAGAAAAGGCATGAAGGACTGGGCACATTGCAGTAGACTTATGAAGATACGCTTTAGGCCCGAGGAAGCAAAAGTTGTGCATAAATACACAGGAGAGGGCGACCTGGTGAGTCACATAAACAAATGTAGATCTTTATGGTGCTCAGAATTAGAGATAGAGTGGACAGACTGATTCATACACTCGTTGGATACAATCCCAAGGAATTGGTATTTAGAATTGGAGATGCACAGGGAGACAACAGAATGACAAGGATTGGTCGAAAGATTCGAAATTACATTTTCATTTGAACACGAATCCCCCTCCATACATGCAACACTACAGACCATTCGAACAAAGATCTTCTCGAAGGTAGAATCAATGGAAGACATATCCTTAGACAGTGCACACAAAACCAAATTGACGGTCTAGAAGCTATTAGAATGTTATAACGTTACAGAGGAAGAATACAAGGAATAATGTCCCAGGAATGTGCATGTACCAGAAAAAAAAGGAACACTCGTAGTAGAAGGGTCGGAGTTGGTATTTGTCGCATACACACAGTCTATAAAGACAAAGAAAGTCAGCATTGGGACAACAGAGAATCCTAAGTTTGCACAAATAGGAGACTATTGGAATGATGAGACAATTAAGAAGGTGGTAGACTTATTATGGGAATATCAAGACTTATTTCCAACTACATTCTCCGAGATGAAAGGGATAATAAGCGATTTAGGCAAGATGAATATTCCATTGAAACCTTGAGCCAAGTCGATACGACAGAGACCTTACAGATTGAACCCAAGGTACAAGGAGAAGGTGAAGGTTGAAATAGACAAGATGCTAGATGTAGGAATTATCAAACCAATAGAAGAGTTTAAGTGGAGTATCCCAATGGTGGTGCAGGACAAGAAGACTGAAGGAATTAAGATATGCGTGGATCTAAGGAAGTTGAATGATGCATGCTTACATGACCCATTCCCAACACCATTCACGGATGAATTACTGGAGAACGTAGGAAGTCAAGAAACATATTCATTTACAGATGGATTCTCTGGGTACCATCAGATAAACATTGCGTAGGAAGATAGACATAGTACCACTTTTGCAACATAATGGAGCAGTTATTGGTACACAATGATGCCATTTGGATTGAAGAATTCCCTATGGTATTTTCTAGAGTGTTAGTGGAAACATTCAAGGAGTTCATCCATAAATTTTTGGAAGTTTATTTAGATGATGAGATGGTGTTCAGTTTACTATAGGATCATATAGAAGTACTTCGGCTGATGTTAGATCGATGCAGACAATGTCATATTTCACTAAACTTGATAAATGTATTTTTTTTGCACCATTTGGAATTCTACTAGGACATATAGTATGCAAGCAAGGCCTATTGGTTGACCCAGCCAAGATCGCAGTTATTCTAGAATTGGTGCCACCGACATCAGTTAGACAACCAAGAGTAACTTTGGGCCATACAGGCTATTACAGGAAGTTTATCAAAGTATCCGCGCAGATTACAACACCCTTGGAGAAGTTACTGAATAACTGAAGAAGGAATCCAAGTTCCAATGAAATGAGGAGTGCCAGAAGGGGCTGGACACGTTAAAACAAAGACTAGTCACCACATCAATTTTAATATTTCCAGACTGGAACAAGGAGTCCCATCTCCATGTTGATGCATCATAGATTGCACTAGGCACAATACTCTCAACACTAGGAGAAGGAGACATCGACCATCCGATTGCGTTTGCAAGTAGAAAGCTATCTCTATCATAATTTTTTTTATACCACTACAGAACAAGAAGGCTTGGCCATGGTCGATGTGCTCCAAAAGTTCAGACGTTACTTACTTGGGTCTCATTTCAAGAAGTATACAAATCATTCTACATTAAAGTACTTAGTCAATAATCATGTCTTAAGAGGAAGAATCTGCAGATGGTTGTTACTATTTCAGGAATATGACTTTGAGGCCATAGTAAAACCAGGGAAGTTGAATGCAGGACATGATAATCTCTCACGCATACTAACATGAGAGGATGTAGGTAATTTAGATGATAGTTTCTGAGATGCACAGTTATTTGCACTGAAAATGGTGGATGATTACTTCACATACATTGTGGAGTTTCTAAATACAAGTGCAGCCCCCTATGACATGATAATTGTGTAGAAGAAATAATTGGTAGTGAAAGCAACATACTATCAGTTGATTGCAGGAAACTTGTATAATCTAGGGGTCGATGTAATCTTGAGGAGGTGTGTATTGGCACATGAAATTTCAGTTATACTGGAGGAAGTGCATGATGGGATTGTTGGAGGACATTACACATGCAGAGCCACAACACATAATATTTTATGTGCAGGGCTTTGGTGGCCCACATTACACAAGGATGCGAAGGAGTATTGTAACTACCGCGATGTCTGCCAATGAGTGGGTAAACCATCTAGATGCAACGAAATTCCATTAAATACACAAGTTACGTTGCAAGCATTCAATAAGTGGGACATTGACTATGTAGGTCCGATCAACCCACATACAAGGAGATTAGTTGCACGATACATCATTACTGCAACAAAGTATCTAACTAGGTGGGCGGAAGCAACACAAGTTCCTGATTGCACTACTGAGCCTGCTGCGTGGTTTCTATTCGAGAATTTAGTCACCAGGTTTGGTTGTCTGCGCATATTACTTAGCGATCAAGGTACACATTTTTTGAACACAACAATTGTCGCACTAACTGAGGAATTTCATATTCATCGTCAGAAGAGTACACCATATCACCCTCAGGTTAATGACACAATGGAAGCATTTAATAAGATTTTGGAGAATACTTTGACAACAATATGCAATGTAGGAAGAGATGATTGGGACTTACACATCTTCACAATACTATTGGCATACATAACTACCAGGAAGAAGTTGATAGGGCAATCACCTTTTCGGTTGGTTTATGGACAGGAAGCAGTGATGCCAATGGAGTTCATTGTACCTAGTCTCCACATTGCAACCATCACTGAGCTCTCAGACACGAGTGAAATATAGGAGATATTGGCACAGTTAGTTCAACTTGAGGAAGACTGATTTCTAGCAATATTCCATCAACAAGTACATAAATCCAGAGAGAAGGCTTGGCACGATCGACACATTAAAACCAAAAAATTCTAATTCTACGACTTGGTACTACTTTGTGACAACAAGTATCTACAACACCCAGGGAATTTTCTCATGCACTGGTTAGGTCCCTATGTGATACAAAAGATATCTGAGACATGTGTTGCGCGGTTGAGAACCTTGGATGGATAGGTCTTGGAAGAAATTGTGAACATAAGTCGGTTGAAACTCTATAGGGACAACCGACCATCGACGCAGTAACCTGGGCTGCACCAAAACCCCTTTATTATATTAAGTGTACTATAGTAGCAAGAAAGCAAGAAAAACACAATAAAAAGTAGAAAAAGAAAGAAAAGAAATAAAAAGGTAGTGATAGGAGAAAGAAAAAGAGTACGTGAAATCCCAAGGTATCAGAACTTGCGCAGATCGACTAATCATCTCACACAAAGAGAACACTGTGCCAAGTTCAACGAGAAGATACAAACAAGACTGACTACGATAGAGGAACACATTACTGTGCAGGTTGGCATGAAAAGATCATTAAATACAGTCATGCACAGAAAAGATAGCTAGATAGACAATGTGACGGGTCATAAAAGCACCGTAGATGCATTAAATCTGAAAAGCTGCTAGAAATCGCGACCGATCGACAGTATGAGGGGGAAATCACCTAAAGGATTGTGTAATTAAGATGTAATGATGGAACAACTCATCAACTTCGATGGTGGATGGGACGAGTTAGTTCACTCAGGATGGGACACATACGGTTGACACAAAAGCACAAGAGCATAAGAACATTGTTAAGTGAAAGCAACTCTTGCATACCATTGTGGGAAAATCAAAATGACCCAATGAGAACAGAGTCGATCTATAGCTAGCAGAGCTCGCATACAGTGACAGTTCATAAAGTGACCACTCTAGACGAATTGGGAAAGATCCATCTGCGATACCATCGGTCCCCCAGGGCTGAGTAGGGTAGGGGATATGTTGGGAAAGCCTACCCAACTGAAGTTTATGGACCAGCACGTTATCGATGAAAAAGCAGTTCAAGAGATGGCAAGGGACCAATACTCATATGCTGAGTGCATATTGGATGCATGGAATCACATCGTTTTCAACATAAAGTTACACAAATATCGGCCTGTAGCCAATATCAAGGTCGAGGGTTATGAACGCTTCATCATAGTAAAAGAGAAGGAAACAGATCAAGATCCCACTGAAAGAGAGGTTTCCTGGAAATTGGCCTTGTATCCAATGCCCAAATTAAACTTGAAGATTTTACTAAAGGTCGTAGGAGAAATGGAGGATGGTGTAGTCCTCCAACAACCTCAACAGAGTATCGCCCAAGAAGATGATTACAAGAAGAGGAGGCTTAACCATTATTTTGTCTCCAAGAAGCGGTGTTGCCTCCCTAGGCAACATAACCCCTACTGTTGTCGTCTGGACTTAGGCCACCATTAGGTGGGAAGAGGCCTTTAAGAGGGAAAAAGACGGCCCTCTAAGGCATATTGTGAAGAAGCACCAAGACCCGTAGGAACAAGCATCACTAGAAGTTAGAATCATCGCATAGACGACCCAAGAAGCAACCCAAATGGTAAAATGAACCATGGTCACAGAGGTAGAAGTGGCTAAGGCTATCGTGCAACAATTCATTGCGGAGTGGAAGAACAGGCAACAGACCTGAGTGGCTTGGGACGAGCCACAAGTGCGTGTTGGGGGCCTGTTGGACATGCAGTTTTGAATATAATTTTGGAGAAAAACCTAAGTATGAACAAAGGGCGCAGAAGGGCACAGAAGGATGGAGATAGTACACAGACAAAAGAATAAAGCAAGCGAGAGAGAGAGAAGAAAGCGTAAAAGGACGACACTGTGACTTTCCATAAATAGAGGAACAACAGAAAAGTTGTATAAAGAACGAGAAGTAAAAGAAGGCAAACAACCAGTTAACTGGAGCTGTCCATGCCATGCATTGTAATTGGTTATTTTGGGATAGATAATAATAGGGTTTTAAGCCCTAGGTTTTGGGTATAAATATGTAATGGAATTGGAAGATTAGTGTGCATAGAAGGGAATCAATGGTATGAAAATATAAGGAATGTAACAGACAGTTAGTAAGAAAGAAGATGAATAAAGAAGGAATTTAGAGAGGATATTGTGTCTTATGTTCTTTACTTTTCTGTATGCGTTTATGTCTGATGTTATACTTCGTAGAATGGAGTTAGTCTATGGATTGATTATGCTGCAATATTCATGTATGGTTGTGCTAGTCTAGGTAATAATAAAGAATATACTTAAGCTAAGAGGATAAGGAACAATGATTCGCACCTCGACCTCCCTTTCCCTTACTATTGCAAAAACCTGGTTCTTGTAGTCCCAATAGATACCTTGGGTGAGACTTCATCTGCGCAAGCAAGTGATGCCGAAAAGGCCGGTGTCTTAAGTGTTTGTTGGTCATAATTTAACTAAACCTTGGGTTTTACAATCCGTGCATAGACTAGTTTTAGCCCAACACACATTCTACTGAGTGTCACACTTATGTATCACATTCTGCTAAGTGTTGTAAGTGTCGTATGCACCTTACTAAGTCTCACATGCAATTTATCAAGTGTCGTATGCAGTTTACTAAGTGTTGCATGCACTTTATTAAGTGTCACAAATTCATGACCAAGTGGGAGTACTTGTCATGTTCCCTATACAAGTTGGAAGAAAAATATATCATTTGAAGGTCGAAACACCATCTTTTTCCATAAGGTTTTGGCCCTATTTGAGGATCATCACCCCCTTTCCCATATACAAGAATTGATGAAACATGGAATATCGCTCCCCTAGGGTGTCTTAGGGAGTGATAGTCACCCTGTAATCAATGTTAAGGGAGCGACGAAGAGGTTGCAACCATTCCACCTTTTTCTAAGTGCAAGATTTGGGGAGAACTGAGTTTTTTTGGGTCAAAGAATTGAGCCATATCTCTTTTCTCTATCCTAGGCACCAAATCCCAACCTAATGATCTAAATCATAAACCATTTTCCTAATATATCTCAAAGTTGTTATGCCTCAAACCACTATATAATGAGGGCCGTGCTTGAGTGAAAAGGGGAAGAGAATTGAAGAACATCTTACTTATGATTTTGTGAGATACGAGGGGCTGGAATGGAGATCTTGGAGAAGGTTGTTGCAACATCAAGGTAAATATTATAAGTGCTTCCATTTTGTCAACTTTCCATTAATAGATAACTTAGCCCATTCCTTTCATGTTTATGAGTTTAAGTGTTTACATGTCTATTGTTGTGAAAATCATCGTAGATAAATCCATTTTTAGTTAACATTATAATGTGGAAGAAAGGGATCTCGTCGAGTTCTTTTGCATGTATTTTCTTACGCCTAGGAGCTTGGATATCAAGGTCAAAAGGTTGGATCAACGAGGACAACCATCGTAAAAAGGTGTGTCATCCATTTCTCTTTTCTATCCTACTTGTCGAAATAGATCTAAAAGGAAAGTAGTTACCATTTATTTCCCTTATGTCTTGGATCAAAGAAGGGGTCTTAATCCAAGGGGGGTTTCACCTATCCGCAGGGGGAATTTACCACAACAACAAATTGGTGACTCTGCTAGGGAGTGATCTTTCATTAGTACTTCCTGTTAGATTTTTAGTGAGCTATGACTCATGTATTCCTTTTAAATTTTTTGTCCACAATTACTTGAACCATAACTACTGCAACAAACCAAGATCACAAGAAGAAGATCCATGCACAAGTACACAAGAAGTATCCTGGGAAACCCTTCTCAACAAGGGAAGAAAACCCAACCAATATTTTTCTATATTCCTCAAGACAAAGACCTCCCACACCATTACCAAATATAACACACAAGAGGGTGCTGCAATTCTCATAATTTTAGACCTCAACATTTGAAATCATGAGATGACATAATGTTAAGTGTGCTTCCTCAATGGGGATTCACCTTTATTTATATAAGACTTATCACATCAAATTATGTGTCTATTGGCACAATAGGGCCGACCTCAATAAATCAAAATATAATTAATAATTACCATATTAATTATATTTTACATCAATTATTAATCACATTAAAGTGGGGCCGACCTGTACTCTTTATATTACAATTAGGCTTACAGGCAGGTATGACTCTTGAACAATATAGCAAGGGGTCTGATACACCCACTAGTGCTCATCTAGTAGGGGCACATCTATAGGGATGTCCACCTCTTTGGCTCACTGCATTACACATAAGAACCACTTCTTCACATGTTCACCTATGCTCGTCCACTGAACACATATTCTTTCCCACTGTCTCACATAGGAGAGTCATCTGGAGTTTCTCATAAACTCTGCTTCTCAGAGGAGGCTAATACATCATCTTCATTTCTGTTCTCATGATGATGCACCCAACACTTTGGGATTTCACATGTTCACCTTGTGCTCAGCCACATGGACGTCTAACTCAGCAGATCACCTTTTCCCACAGGAGAATCATCTGGAGTTCTTCTCAACTCTCTGAATGGAGGAGGTTATCTCTACATTCCAGCTCTGTCTCAGATAGGAACCACATACCCTTCTTAGGGGATTTCTCTCAGGTTTGTAAGCTGGAGAAAGTCTCACATAGCTGCAATGATCCACATCTCATAGGTTTGTAAGCTAGAGAATGTCTCACATAGTTGCAATCATCAACATTCCCTCTCAGGTAGGGAGGCATTCTTCATCATGCCAAGTCTCACATGGATTTACTTTGAACTTTGAATTGGATGGAGTCATGAACACTCCCTCTCAACTAGGAAGGCATTCTTCACCAAGTTAGTTTGGTGAAGATGTCTGCAATCTGTTCATGTGTAGGAAGGTATTGCATGTGTACTAGTTTTCTCTGCATCATATCTCTGATATAAATATATTTCATCTCATCGTGTTTCGATCCATCAGGAAACACTTGGTTCTCAAAGAGATTTACACATGGATCTTGGTTATCATTATATGATCCATCTCATGGTCAAGTAAATTTGTCAGAATCTTGTGAAGCCATATGGATTCTCACATTCAATGCTATATACTATGCATTTGTGGTACTCAAGACCATCGAGTTTTATTTCCTGCTGCATCAGGAAATCATGGCAAACTTCACGGTAAGACAAAAACCGGATGTGCTCTTCTGGTCCATTGTACTCTCTGCTCAATCTGTATCGGCATATCCTGCAAACTCAAGTTTACATTGGAGGTATATCTCAAGCCATATCCAACTGTGCCTCCTATATATCTCAATACATGCTTCAATGCTATCCAGTGAGTCTGTCTTGACTGAATCATGGATTAACTAAGCACATTCACTACATAGCAAGAATCAGGTTTGGTGTTAACCAGATACGTCAATGATCCAATCAACCGTGGATCAATCTCATCGGAATAATCATCATTCATTTTCTTCAAATCCATCACGGTGATTTTGCATTCTGTCATACTGAACTTCTTTTAATATTCACGTTGTATGTTTTCCTTGACTTAGGAAAATCTCATCGGTCCTTCGTCATACTTCTTATCCCAAGAAGTGGTGCATCATACTCATATCCTTCATCTCAAAATCATAAGTCAAAGCTTACTTGTATCCAACAACAAGCCTTCTGGATCAAGTGCCACATCATAGGAAACTCCCTCTGTTTGTGACAATCATGTGACGAAAAGATTCATTTTGTATTTCTCGATACTTCCATCAGCTACATGTCTTTCTGCCTCTTACAGGGTTTGTTAAGCCTAGACAAGCCTTTTATGGCCGACTGTAAAGTCCTTGGGAATATCAATTGCATCAATTATATCAATGGCAGTCTCCCTCTGAACAACTGAGGGGGAAAAGGTTTTTATCTTTTCCTTTTTCTCGATTTGTTTCGACTCCCTCTGAAGTATTTGAAGGAAAAAACATCTTTATTTGTTGTTAAACTGCTTGGTAAAAGGAAACAAATGAAAGGAAACAAGACAAGAATATCTCCTACAAGAGATTCATGAGTACATCTCTAGAGTCAAAACAATTTAAGGATTGTTGTCACAACTACAACACCTACTTGTATTGTAGCAAGATAATCAAACAATCAAACCTGAGGTTTGTACTTCCAGTGTGTTGATATTATGAATGCACTGAGACTTCTCTCGATCCATGATTTACACCAAGGGTTTCTTCCTCCCGCAAATACCCTTATGACAATGATGCAAATAAGATATATATACAAGTGCATACATGAGGGTGCTTGATATGATTTCTTTAATGGCACCTGGCTGATTTCTATCCTTTGGAATCTTCATGAAGAAGGTAGTCACAGTGTCACCTTTTTGTGTCATCCACAATAGGTCTTCCTTTGAAGTTTTGTCTTCTAGGAACTTGAAGTTGCTTGATTCATCAAGCTTATCTTCCATAATTTTGGTACTGCACATCGAATCCACTTTGCTTGTATTTCATATAAAGTGACTTTGAAAAATAGTCCGCATATGTTTTGTTAGCAACATGGACAATGTAGAGAGGACTGGAAGAAATTGGTGTGGCACTAGAGCCAATGTTTACGATGGCACCATTCTTCCTTTTCAATATTCCAAGAAGCACAGTGTGGATTATTCTAGTAGTATTTTCTACATTTACTGCTATGAGATTCTTGATAAGTTGCGAATCATCTTTATGAAAGAACCTGACATAGGGGTAGCACACCCCAACATTGTTGATCAAAATTCCAACATTCAAGTCATTAATGGCCTCATCTACTCTTCTCATATCTTCTATCAGATTTCCACTGAGATCCACCACAATACTTTTCACTTGGGTTCTATATTTGGCCTGTATTTCATTTGTAAGGTCCTTAATCTTGGAAGGATTTCTCCCAACCAAGATCAAGTTGATCTTGTGACTAGCTAACTGTATGGAAGATTGCCTCCCAATCCCATTTGTTTATGTTCTGCGCTAAATCTGAGGATCCCTTCCTGAGATACCAAAAGATTGCCTCCCAAGAGATACCAAAAGGTTCTCCCAGCTCAACAATTTTGCACATTTAGTATTTGTCCTGTCACTTCTTCTAATATTTACCAGACACACTTTGTATAACTACAGGACAGATGCAATACATTGCCAATATGAAGGTTCTCTTAAATACAACAGAGACATATGTACCTTGAGATTAGATCAGTCTCAAAATACTTTCATAATTCTTGTGTAACCTTGTAAGTTTTGGATGGTCTTTACAAACTAGAACACTACACTTCTTTGAACTGCCTTAGAGAGTATTGTAACAGTTTTGGATACTGTAGCTCACTGCCTCAGAGAGTATTGTAACTGTTTTCAATACTGTAGCTCACTGCCTCAGAGAGTATTGTATCAAATTTTTCGTTTTGGTTTTAAGTCCACAGTTTAGGAGCTTGAATTTGTGGTTATGACAACCCTTAGCTGATGTCCCAAGAACTTCCATAAAACAGTCTTGTGGTTAGCACGCCAAGCCTCTCCTAGGTTGTGGCTAATATTTATGTAGTAGGCCAAGCCACCAAGAGACAATTGGGTGCCTTCTCATGTTGTCCAAAATACTGTAAGCAAGGCTTGGTCAGGGTTTTAGGCCTGCGGCCAGCCTATTTTGGACAACCATCCCTTCTCATAGAACTCGGCCAGGTCTACTTTACCACATAAATTTTAATAGAGAGGGTCCGTCCCTTCCCTTGAACTAGCAGTGGGGTACTTGGGAGCTCCATCTCCTATGGCGTTCCTATAGAGAGGGCCCACCCTCTTTATTTTGTTGTTGGGGTATTTGTTGTAGCAGTATTAGGGGCCTGCGACCACCTTTAAATGGACAACTCCACCCTTTTATTCATAGTTGTAGGCTCCGACCTCTTTCACAGAATTTCAGGGCTGATTAGGGTTTCTCCTAGGCTCCGACCTTTTCTTTATGGCTGCAGACTCCAGCCTCTTCTTTGCCACATAGATGTTTCCCCTTCGGTCTCTTTTCCATACACCCCAGAAAGGAGATCCGACCTTCTTCCTCCTCATACCTACAACAGTGTTTTGACATACCTTTCCTTCAATTCTTTAATGTGAAATAGTTTTCTTCAAGCCTGTTCTGATACCATGTTAGATTTTTAGTGAGCTATGGCTGATGTATTCCTTTTGAATTTTCTATCAACAGTTACTTGAACCATAACTACTGCAACAAACCAAGATCACAAGAAGAAGATCCATGCACAAGTACACAAGAAGTATCCTAGGAAACCCTTTTCAACAAGGGAACAAAACCCAACCAATCCTTTGCTATATTCCTCAAGAGAAAGACCTCCCACACCATCACCAAAACTAGCACACAAGAGGGTGCTGCAATTCTCATAATTTCAGACCTCAACATCTGAAATCATGAGATGACATAATGTTAAGTGTGTCTCCTCAATGGGGATTCACCTTTATTTATATAAGACTTATCACATCAAATGATGTGTCTATTGGCACAATAGGGTCGACCTTAATAACTCAAAATATAATTATTAATGATCATATTAATTATCTTTTACATTAATTATTAATCACATTAAGGTGGGGCCGACCTGTACCCTTTACATTACAATTAGGGTTACAGGTAGGTTTGAATCTTGAACAATATAGAAAGGGATCTGATACACCCACTAGTGCTCATCCACTAGGGGCACATCCATAAGGATGTCCATCTCTTTGGCTCAATGCATTACACATAAGAACCACTTCTTCACACGTTCACCTGTGCTCGTCCACATGCACGTCCACTCAACATATCTTCTTTCCCACTGTCTCACACATGAGAGTCATCTAGAGTTTCTCGTCAAGTCTACTGCTTAGAGGAGGCTAATACATCATCTTCATTTATGCTCTCATGATGATGCACCCGACACTTTGGGATTTCACACATTCACCTTGTGCTCAGCCACAGGCACGTCTAACTCAATTGATCGCCTTTTCCCTCAGGAGAATCATTTGGAGTTCTTCTCAACTCTTTGAATGGAGGAGGTCATCTCTACGTTCTAGCTCGTTCTCAGATAGGAACCACATACCCTTCTTAGGGGATTTCTCTCAGGTTTGTATGTTGCTTAAAGTCTCACATAACTGCAATGATCCACATCTCACAGGTTTATAAGCTGGAGAATGTCTCACATCCTTGCAATCATCAACACTTCCTTGGTACGTTTTAGCCCTTCTTAGCTTTTGAGACTTGCTTGCTATCTAATTTTTATGCTTCTTCTTTGATATCCCCCTTCTGACATCATCATTGGGAAGTTCTCTGAGTGAAACACCTGATCCCATTCAAATCTGAGCAAAAATTTGTGCTTTTCCTCCACTTTCAGGACTTCATCCTTCCTTTGCAAGGGCCCATGGAGCAAAAATGTCATGATCATCGCCCCTCAATAGTGGTCTAGAGAGTGATAATCCCCTTTTTATCACCCTGTGGACATGGTAACATGAGCGATAGTCCCTATTTTGAGTAAATTTAGAGCCTTTTTTGCCTTTGTTTAATCAATATTTTGCCTTAGATTTTTGCATTAGAGTCCTCTGAACTTGATTTTGGCTTTGTTGATTGAAGTTGAGTAATTATCACCTTTTATTGCCTCTTTTGAATTTATAAATCTGTTAAATTCTGAAATGTGTATGACTGCCTTGGGATAATTTGATCCTTTGGTCAAAGTCTGTTGTACTCGTGGTTTGATCCTCATGACGAAGGTTTTCAAACTTCTATTATTTTGATTTCAAGACTTTCTAAGTGTTTCACTTGATTGATTTTGAAGTCTTCCTCATTGATTTGGTATTGCAAGTGTTGCTTTGAGCATTGTTTTTGAGCTTCTCATGGTCTTCTTTGGAAAGATTTTGATCCTTTGAGTGTTTGAAGATCTGTGGTCTTATAGCAACTTGAAATTAATCCTTGATTCTTGCGACTCAATTTCCGAGGTTACAAGAAGTGTTATTTTCTATTTTCCATGTGCGTGTTCTTGTTTGAACTTGTGTTAGAAGCATTCTGACATTTGGAATCTTTCATTTCTTGCTTGAGTGTATGTTTTGTTTGGAGTTTTTGCTTCACAATCCTTTGCCTCGACATTGAAAACTTTCATTGAAAGTAAGGAAGCAAAAAACATTGCATTTGAAATCATTTCATTGCATTTAAAAAAATAATTCCCACAAGAATCATGTGTCCTACAATTTCTTTGACTCATATACCAAACACCTTTTGCATTCAAAGAGTAGTTCATGTTTCTTGCATTGAATGTTACACTTGTTTCTTTGCTTGAAACCTCTTGCTCATTTTGTAGATAAGCTTCATTGAAACTAAAAATTGCATTCCATTCATTTTTTCTTTTGAAGTCTTCTTAAAGTTAGGGTGATAATACCATATAGTTTCACTTCCATTTACCCTTTTGAGTAAAAACAACCATAAAAGGAACAGGCAAATAATCTAAAATCAATTAGAATTTTTTCTTTTATAGAAAACTAACAAGTCTAGGATTTTAGGGCCTTGGTTGTAGGGTGGAGAGAAAATTCTCCAAGGCCACTGAAACAAGACTGTAGAACACGAAAGAGTGACAAAATCCAACTATGGTATAGGCATAGCAGGGAACCCCCTGTAACACATAGGATAAACACGAAGTCGCGTGCGGAAGAGCAACGAAGATTACCCCTCCAAAGCTTGACCAATCGTAGTGGAAAGAGCGTATATTGAGGGTTTTCTTGAGTGTTTCTGCTTCATTTGGTCTCGATGCTTCATGAATATTGAATCCATTCAAGGTCCTTGAGAGTATTACTGGTCCACTTGTTTTCAGTCCTCTAGAAGAGATTTAGACTTTGTTATCCTGCCCATACATTTAGTCTCGACTGTCGACTATACCCCCCAGAGGTCGACTGCGAGTTGGTAACCTTAGTAGCCTTTCCTAGGTATATATAGACGTGACTGTGGGGGATTTCTCACGGTACCTAGGACATACGTCATATCACACTTTTAATAGCCTTGGAGGGTGACCCCAATAAGTGAGGGTTGCTTGCGTCGAGAAGGGTTGTTACGTGGAGGTCGAGGTAATTGTTTCTCATATGCTTGTTGATGACCTCATCTCCTGTCTCTGGAAGATCCTTACTTCATTTTTTCCCTATTACAAGGGAGTTGTTTGCTTGATTTTATCTTATAGTGACTTTGGTAATGTGTGTTCTTTGATTTAGGAACCTTAGGTTGAGTCTGTGTCTATGGCAACATTTCATGGGACTACCAACCGAGGAACCCCTTTCATGGGGAACCTTTTGTTTTTCCTTGTTTTGGAAACGCTGGTCTCCTTATATTGCTACATTGAGTCTTCCTGGATTCACCATACGGTTACCGGTATGGTTGTTTTCCACTTTGGTGATACCAAATTCTCCTAATGCTTGAATGCAAGCCTTCCACCTCAAGAACATCAACCTCATGTTGACCGTTTACCTTCTTTTCCCATTGTGTCTTCTTCCCTTTCTTCTTCTTCGCCTGGAGCAAGTTTCAATGATTGTAACCAAGAGGCTTAGAAGAAGAAGAAAAGGAAGAACACCAAGAAGAAAAATAAGCAAAGGGGAAATCAACTAACCACTGATAATCATGTTGGGAGTGTTGATGATATTGACAAGTATACCAACACACATCGCAAGCCCAAATTCCCTTGTAGGCTTTGTAAGGGTGACCACCTTCTTAAAGATTTCCCTAGTATTCCAAAGGTTTTAGAAGTGTGGTCTCAGGGTTCTCACCAACCTATGTTTCCAGCCATTGCAAGTCACGTTGGTGATAACCAACTGACCAATAATCACCAGGTTGGGGGAAAAAAAGGTCAAGTCTAGATTCCTTGTTGGTTATGCAAAAAAAGGCACCACACTTACCTTTTCTCTCGCATGGATGAAGCTTAATAATTGTTGGAAAACATTGTTATTTCCCAACAACAACATCCAGTTGCTTCCCATGAACCTTCTCCAAATAAACCATTAGTTGATGAAGTGGTCGGTCTGATTCCATCCTCTATCGATCCCACTCTACCCTTGGAGAGTGAAGTTAATAAAGTGGTCGGTCTGATTCCATCCATGGTCGATCCCACTCTCCTCTTGGAGAGTTAAGTTAATAAAGTGGTTAGTCCAATACAATCCTCGATCGATCCTGCTCTTCCCTTGGAGAGTGAAGTAGATACTGCTCAAGTCTTTCTTGTCACTTTATATTCCTCAGGACAACGAGGCATTTCACACGTCTCAACGAAACCCCCTCCAAATACCGAGGTCATTTCCTTTGATTGGAATAGTTTGATGGAGCCTTGTAGTCCTTCCTACATGCCTTTCCAAATTATCATGCGGGTTTGCAATAAGATCGCAGTAGATAGCACTATTTTCGACAAAGGCACTTCTGTTAGCATAATATCGTCAACTGCTTTGAAAGCTATGGGTTCCCTTCAACTTGTGTTGGTGACCTCTCATCTGTGGGATTTTAATTGAAAACTTGGAAAACCTTTAGGGATACTTCCTCCGCTGCCCATCACCTTAGGAGGGAATATTATATGTATTGATGTTATGATAGTACACAACCCCTTAGACTTTAATTTTCTCCTTGGGCAGGTGATCATGAATTGGATCCAGGAGCTTGATGGGGCTCAAAAAGGCCTAAAAATAAAATTTCTCAGAATGGCTTCAAAATGAACATGTGTGTAGGCATCGTTGATAAGAACCCAACACAACTTCAATGGGCTCAAACAGACATCATATTCTCTTGATATGGCAATCTATTCATTTTGACAAACAAGCAAAAATATGATGATTGTACAGTCTGTACAATGCCACGTGGAAGCTGATTGTACAGGCCATACGACCATACAACTGACGTGGTAGGGTACATGGCGTTGACGTGGTAGATTACATGGTGCTAACGTGGACAGAGGCAGATTGGGCAGATGATGTGATAGGTGGACCAATCCGGGAGTGACATGTTTCACCACTACAAGGGTGACATGTGGCACATCCGTGTCGTTGACGTGGCATGTACAGACATGTGGCAGGAGTGCTAATGTGGAAGTGGTTGCTGACGTGGTCACTTGGAATTTATTGGTTGATTGACATGGCATATTCAGACGAATGGAAAGGTGCCACGTGGCCCAGACATGGGCTGCCACATGGCACCCTTGATCTGAAAAGATCTTTTACACGACTATGGTTGAGTTATTAAGCATGTGTTATTTAACCAATTAGGAAGATTAATGAAAGAGGAAGAAGATATGAGAAGATATCACAACCATATAAACATGTATAGAACTGAAATGAAGCATAAAACAACAACAAACCATAACACCAATGTGATAATGGAGTTCAACAATCTCGCCTACATATCCAGGCCTTTGTCTCAGCGTGTGAGGATTTATTATTTCTATTAAAAGCTCAATAAGTACACCAAAGTAGTGCCAAAAGGTTACAAAACTGATCTGGTCTTGTTCTACCAGATCTCTAGAACCCAACAGAAGAAACAACACTCAAATCGGATGACCGGAGCTCCCAGAAATGGCCAGTAAAGGTGTGCTCCTCAACAACTTCCCTGCATAAAAATGGCTTTGGCTTCACAAATATTCAGCATAAACCTGCTCTAAATCTCCTCCCATGGCCTTAACAAGGCCTGGTTTATATAGATATGAAGTTGGTAACTAGGGCTAACCTTCTCCATCCGCGCTAGGCTATATCTATGGAGTCTGGGTCATATGTACCAACACCGAGAACCTGGGGCTAACCCCTATCCACCTCTGCGTCAAATGGTTGAAGACCAGAACCCTAGTCACATTACAATGAATGTATGGTGGTTTTCACGTCGGGGGCTGGGGACTAGGCTCTAACCCTAAATTTTATGCCATTTAAAACCACACTCAAACATAAATAAAGATTCCAACATTTGGTATAACAAGTAACATACGCAACAGGTTGACTAGCCCAACCCTGCCAGAGCTTAGCTCGGTGGGAGGCTCAGTGTTCAAACCTTGTTCCCTCCAACAAAATTTTGCATAACCATGAACCAGTAACAGGGTGCCATGTGGCAGCACACGTCTGGGCCACGTGGCACCTCGCCATTTGCCAATACCCTGCTACATGTAAGCCGCCAATTCACCCACGTGTTTTCCACTTCACTCAGCCATTGGACCTGTGAATGCCACATGTCGTACAAATGTGCCACGTCACCCGTACAGATGTGCCACGTGTCACCACTCCAAGGGTAACACATGTCACTCCTCGATTGGTCCCTTGTACCTATCCACGTCAGTGTTCGTACGACCAGTCACCTTGCCATGTGTCACCTCAATAAGTTGACATGTCAGCATTGACGGTGATTTTCCACATCAGTCATATGACCTGTACAGTCAGCTGCCCCATGGCACTGTACAGACTGTACAATCATCATTTTTTTTGCCTATTTGGAAAAACGAATAGATCACCATACCTTGAGCATACGATGTCCATTTGAGCCCGTTCAAGTCACGCTGGGTTTGTATTGATGAGGCCTACGCACACATCCATTTTGAAGCCATTCTGATAACTTTTTAGTTTTAGGCCTTTATGAGCCCCATCAAGCTCCTGGATCCGATTCTGGATCACACCTTCCCACTAAAGGACCTTTTGGTCCCCAAACGGTTACTGACCAGTTTGTTAGCACCAAACGTCACCCTTGGATTGTTGCAGAGGTAAGCCTGATACCCATTAGAGTTTATGTCACAAATTGGTTATAACAGCGTCAAATGGGTGCGGTCTCAAGAAAATATCGTCTTAACTTAGAAATATGGGTTGATATGCATGACCAGGTGAGGTCCTGGTTTAACTTCAGACAATAAGTTGTAGTAATGGTGAGTAGGAGGAAGACTTCGGTGAGAAAATGTAGAGGTCTGCCAAGGACATCAAGTCTTTCGGAAGCCCATGGAGGAACAAATTAAACACAAGAACTTCTCAAATTTAAATCTCAAAGAAACTAAAAGGAACTATAACAACACTATAATGAAACTTTCATCATAATGTAGTCACAATAATTCAAGTGAATCAGTCAATCATGAACTCTTTCAGCCTTAGAGTAAAACAAGAGGGAGTAAGGAAGCAGACTGTCATTAAACAAGAGGTCTCAAATGCATATACATAACCAGATAACCAAAGAGTTCAATAAAACTTTACAATTCGGGAGCTTTTCTCTACCATCGACCCTTACAAAAATGGAAAAAATGCCTACATATACTTGGAACTGGATCCCTACAAAAGCACGCTCTGGTCACTGTATCCAAGGATTGGCGTCTGCATCTTCCTCTGTCAGGTCGCACTTGCATTCTTCTGTCAGACACGATCTCAGATCAATATGGGCTTGCAAGAGAAACCACTCGCAGGGGTACCACGGGCTGACAATTATATTTTCCATGGTCGATTCCTCCATGCTTTTCATTTACGGGATGAAACGAGGTTTCAACTACCTCCCCCATTTCCATTAACTAATTGCATCAAGATCAGGATGGAGCGCTAATACCCATGAATGTTTAGGTGAGCACACAACTTCTTTGAGTGAATCCTGGTGTCTCTAGGCCACACAATTCTTTCTCTGTAATAAATTCGGGCACTGCAACCTTTGCGCAGCTCCTTTGCATCGGCCCATGCGACCGCGAACCGTGACCTCAAACTTAAAGAATTGGAATTTCGGGACTTTGCATATAGGGAGTTCTCACTCCCCTTGATTCACAGCATCACGATGCCCGAAATCGCAAAATGGTCAAATTCAGATCGACGGTCGGATCTGCTATGAAATCGACGACCAAGATTGCTTCCCCAAAGACCCCACATCACCAACTCCACGCGAAAGGTGCTAATCTTCTTCCTACACCCGCACACAATAGGGCCACAGGCTATGACCATGGGCCCAAACTTTGAGCGTTTCGCGATTTCGCGTGTCAGGAGTTTGCTCTATGCTCGATGCTTGAAACCCCGAGTCACGAAATCGCAATGCTCAGATCAGCTGACACGTGCCCCTCTTTGATCGAACGACTCTGATTAGTTCATGATTTTGCGCTTCGTGAGTCCTCGCGACTCGACCCCTTGATTGCTCCATTCCCTGAAATTACGAAATGCTTAATCATGTGCCACGCGTCTTGCTGAGAAAGATGACTCGGATCATTTCATGATTTCACATTTCACGAGTTCTAAAACTTTGTTCCTTGATCACTCCACCTCGAAAAATCACGAAATGCCAATTGCATGCCATGTGTCCCCTTGGTTGGAAAACCTAAATCTTCTACGTGCCTTTCTCAAATTCAAAATTCCCGAAGTGGCACTCTCCCTGGTCTCGGTACATGTGCGCCTTAGCAAAACGCGTCCCGACTTTGGTTGAAACACATTTGTGGGGTTGTTTAAGACCCCCTTCTTCGCACTTGGTCATCCATGGGTCGAAACTGAAGGGAAAACACTCCCCTGCAATAATATGTGCTAACATTAGGCTCCACGGGGGATAGAGTCGTCCCTACGAGGCTCTAATATCTCCTTTTGCAATTCCAGTTGCCTTCTGTTGGGCTATGGAGTCGAGCCCCAAAACATCCTACTGAAAAATATCGGTCGATAAGTAAAACAAAACAAAACACACATGCTCCAAGGAGCTTATTTATGTACAGTCCTAAACTAATTGATTTTAATACATGGTGCTAGGTGAAAGCAAATTTCCACCATATCCAATCAAGTAACTTCCTAAATGGAAGCTCCTTTACTCTGTCGATGATTACTAGCAGCTGATGCAACTGTGACAGCATAACGGTTACACCCTCCAGCTCCCTTTCAAAGGATGAAGTTGAGATGAAATAGGGCGGCTCCAAGATATGAAGGAAATGCCACTCTATATACTCGTTGACAAGCTCATAGACTGAGTGGAAAAATATGGAAAATGGGTTGCAGAAAACCTACTCAGCTCCACACTTGCTCATGCAGAGCTAAATATTATTGGAGGGCAGAGGTGGATGAGAAATCGATACAGGCTAACTAATCTCAGATGAAGGCTGCTCACCTACAGGCTCTGGACAGAGGAATAACTGCCCCTTATACTGCTCCTCTAGCTCTTCTTGTTCTTCTTCTTGGCTCTCCCAAGGGTCAGAATCATGATCATCATAGACATGACCTGAGGGGAAACTTTGCTCTTCATCATGCTGCTCAGGCTGGATAATTTCCTCATGAAAATCTTCGCTAATGGATAGAGGATAGAGCTCGGCTGCATGCTCTTGGAAATCCTACACATCTAGCTCAAAATCTAACTCATAACTGTCATATACAGGCTAGGTGCTCCTCTAGTCAACAAACTGTAATGTGGGGCTTTGCTGCTCTTCATCTAAATAATCATCGAAGCTAGGGACAACAAGTATCTTAGGAGTAGAAGGCAGGGCCTCTACAACTATGAAATCTTCAATACTATCATCATCAGTAGGGCTGTCAAGAATCTCCTCTTCAAGAGCTAGGAAATCCTATGTGCTTTCTCTAGATTCCAACCATTCTATTTTGGAAGAGAGAGATTTAATCAACTCCATTACTTCACCTAGAGCATCTTCTTCTTCATGGTCCTCACCCTTACAGCCTGTGTAAGAAGTGGCTATATCTTGAAAACAGTCGTTGTCTCCCTCACAACAACTATGACAAATTAAATTAGAGGGATAAAACTTCTGACAATGAGCATTGAAAGCTGCATGAAACTGCCCCAGGGAGGAGATGCTAGTAGGAGGTAAAGAATGATACCACTCACGAGCATCCCCTGCTAACGAGAACAAGAACATATTCGTCAATACATCATCATGATGTATATCCCATTGGTGCATGAGTTCATGAAACTCATGGAGATGTTGAGCAGGGTTGTCCTCCTTGCGCTCTCTAAATATAGGCAAATAATCATTCCATTCATTTGGAGCAGGAACAACATTGGGAAAACTAGGGAAAACAAAGAAATTAAAGGGAGCAAACCTCTGAGCCAAGAATTTTTCCATTTCAAACCAGTGGAGTCACCAATTTCTCCTTCAACCATGGAGTCTCCAGGTGGATGATATGCAAAATGACTGTGTCTGGTCTTTGTCCACCATCAAAGATCAGCTCTGATCGTTGTGTTCTCCCAGGGGGCTACCAGGTGTAGCTAGAAGCAGTCACACTCAAATAGCGGAGCCGAGACAGTGGAGTTTCTAGGTGCATAGTTGCAATCTTCAAAGGTTATGATGTCTGATGCATCTTCAGACTCAGAAGTTCGTTGTCGTTCTACCCAGGGAAAATATTCAATTTCGTCCCCAACAACGGTGCGAGAAATGTTAGCACTAGAAGTCACCCCTAGATTGCGACAGAGGTAAGCCTAATACCCATCAGATTTTATGTCACATATTTGTTATAAAAGAGTGAAATGGGCGCGGTCTCAAGAAAATATTGTCTTAACTCAGAAATCTGGGCTGATATGCATGAGTAGGTGAGGTATTGGTTTAACTTCATACAGTAAGTTGTAGTAAGGAGTAAGGGTGAGTAGGAGGAAGACTTCGGCGAGAAAATGTAGAGGTATTCCAAGGACATCAAGTCTTTCGGCAGCCCATGGAGGAACAACTTAAACACAAGAACTTCTCGAATTTAAATCTCAAAAAAACTAAAAGGAACTATAACAACACTATAATCAAACTTTCATCATAATGCAATCACAATAATTCAAGTGAATCAATCAATCATGTACTCTTTCAGCCTCAGAGGAAAACAAGAGGGAGTAAGGAAGCTGACTGTCATTAAACAAGAGGTCTCAAATGCATATACATAACCAGATAACCAGAGAGTTCATTAAAACTTTACAATTCAGAAGCTTTGCTCTACCATTGACCCTTACAAAAATGGCAAAAATTCCTACATATACTTGGAACTGGCTCCCTACAGAAGCGTACTCTGGTCATTGTATCCGAGGCTTGGCATATGCATCTTCCTCTGTCAGGCCGCACTTGCATTCTTCTGTCATACGTGATCTCAGATCGATATGGGCTTGTAAGAGAAACCACTTGCATGGGTACCACGGGCTGACAACTCTATTTTCCATGGTCGGCTCCTCCATACTTTTCCTTTATGGGATGAAATGCAGTTTCAACTACCTCCCCCATTTCCATTAACTAATTGCATCAAGATTGGGATGGAGCCCTGACACCCATGAATGTTAAGGTGAGCACGCAACTTCTTTGAGTGAATCCTGGTGGTTCGAGGCCATGCAGTTCTTTCTTTGCAATAAATTTGGGCGCTCCAACCTTTGCGTAGCTCCTTGCCATCGCCCCATACGACTGCGGACCATGACCTCAGGATTAAAGAATTGGAATTTCGAGACTTTGCATATCGGGAGTTCTCACTCCCCTTGATTCACAACATTGCGATGCCTGAAATCGCGAAATGGTCAAATTCAGATTGACGGTTGGATCTGCTCTGAAATTGACGACCAATATTGCTTCCCCGAAGACCCCACGTCACCAGCTCCACACGACAGGTGCCAATCCTTTTCCTGGACCCGCATACCATAGAGCCACAGACTATGACCATGGGCCCAAACTTTGAGCACTTCGCGATTTCGCGTGTCAGGAGTTTGCACTGTGCTCCATGCTCGAAACCCCGAGTCGCGGAATAGTGATGCTCGGATTAGCTGACACATGCCCCTCTTTGATCGAACAACTTTGATAATTTTGTGATTTTGTGCGTCTTGATTCCTCGCGACTCAACCCCTTGACTGGTCCATTCCCTGAAATCATGAAATGCTTAATCGTGTGCTACACGTCCTGCTGAGAAGGACGGCTCAGATCATTTCATGATTTCGCATTTCGCGAGTTTTAAAACTCTGTTCCTTGATCGCTCCACCTCACGAAATCAAGAAATTCCAATCGTGCGCCACCTGTCCCCTTGGTTGGACGACCCAGATCTTCTACGCGCCTTTCTCAAATTCAAATTCCCGAAGTGGCACTCTCCCTAGTCCCGATACATGCGCGCCTTATTAGAATGCGCCCCGACTTTGGTTGAAACACATTTGTGGGGGTTTTTAAGCCCCCCTTCTTCGCACTTGGTCATCCAAGGGCCCAAAATGAAGGGAAAACAATCCCCTAGAAGAATATGTGATAACATAATCTACAAGCTCGAGATAGGCCACCCAACTTGTTCTATGTATTTGAGCTATGTCCTGTGAACCTGTCTTATCAAGATCAACTGTAACACAATCATGACAACTGACAACATATTGTTAGCCATTTGAACCCTGTTACATCTTACTGAAGCCACTATCATCCATGTAGACAACATTACTAATGATAGCATCAAAAATATGACTGCAAATAAGCTGATATGTTTGTAATACTTGCACGACATAAGCTTATCTTGAAGCAAATTGTGATTGATTCTACATTCTACAATCATCTCCTGTTCTTGCTTAAGATCTATTACTTGATTTGAAACAATTATAGGTTTGTTGCTTTCTTGAAAACCCTTCTTTAATTGTTCCATTGTTTGAAGAGTTTTATTTGCCTTTACATGATGAGCATGAACCACATAATCTTGACCTGCTTGGGTTAATTGATATTGATTCTTTGTCCTGTAGAAGATTGCTTTACAATCATATAAGTATGGAATAACTAAGACCATTCCACATTCACTTAGTCACACCACATCACATGTTACCTTGTCTACAAACTTAGATGAAATTGCAAATTTTAATGTGCACTGCTTGGTTATGTGCATTTGATGATTGTTACTTATCCATTTAAGTGTGTAGGGCTTATGATGGATATGTGTTTTTAACCCCAATTGCTCAACCAATTCCTCTAAAATTAGGTTAGATTGATATCCACTTTCGATTAATGTTTCAACCTTAGTGTGTCACATGATGATCCTTATATGAAACAAGTTACTTCTACAATCAATTCCTTCACCAATTTTACCTGTCATACCAACCAATGAGACCTTAGATTCGTCACCTGAATCCGATCCCAAGTTTGTGGGTCGTTTTGTTGCCGCAACTGTTTGCCTCCATTTCTTTTACTTGAACCACTTTGGCCTCTTCTCGGGATGCAATTGCCAACAACAGTCCTCATCATGCCCCTCTTTGTTGCAATGCCTGCAAGAGGGCTTCTCTTCCTTCCTTGTCACTGCATTTGCCTTTTTTCCATGCCACTTCCTTTTGTCCTGTTTCCTTAAAGATGATTCCCCTGATACACCAACACATGTTTTCCTTTCTTCAATGCATGTCGCTTGAACATAAACCTCATCAAGATTAGTTGGTCCAAACATGAATACAATATTTTGAATATGTGCAGGTAAACCTCCTATATACTTCATAAGAGTTTCTTGGGTATGTAAAGGAATATCTAACATCAATGCCATTTTACGAAAGCCATTTATGTATTCTTACATTGTTTGTCCTTTTCTTAGTTTTAACGTTTTCCATTCAATTAACGCTTTCTCTTTATAACCCAAAGGATATAATTGCTTTCTAAGTGCAGAAATGAAACTTTTCCATGATGGAAATACATTACCCACTTGTTGCATGCCATTTTGCAACTTTCTTTGCCACCGGATGAGTGTTGTGCTTGCAAGTCTCAATGATGCCAACTTGATCTATGTGGCCTTATCCTTGATCTGTTGCACACTGCAATAGACCTCCATATGTCCGACCCAATTGTCAAGTCTCTCTACATTGACTTCACCATCATACATAGGTAATTCGAATTTAAAATCAAGTTTTAATAAAGGCATTTCGTTCTTATGTTTATGGACATGTTTCTTTGCATTGTATTTAGAACTTGAACTTGAAGAAGGAGGTGATGATGGAGGTGAAGGAGGAATTTGAGGAGGCTCCTCTCCTTCTTCACTTTTTCCCTTTGATGATTCACCAAGAATTGGTTGCTTCCATTCCAAGTAATTCTCGTACAAAACCTTCATCATCTCCGACATGGCCAAGAAAGTTTTTCGAAACTCTTTCTCATCCTGAAAAAGTCCCTCTTCTGATGCCATCCTCTCGCTGTGAGAAGTTATCTTTCTCAATCCAATCAATGGATTCTATTCAACAAGATCGCCTTCACCACAAAGTAGCTTTTCCCTGGTTAACATGCAAAACTCAAATCCCAATGTCAACTAGCTCTGATACCACTTGATCTAAAAAGATCTTTTACACGACTATGGTTGAGTTATTAATCATGTGTTATTTAACCAATTAGGATGCTTAATGAAAGAGGAAGAAGATATGAGAAGATATCACAACCATATAAGCATGCACATAACTGAAATGAATCATAAAACAACAACAAACCATAACACCAATGTGATAACGAAGTTTGACATTCTCACCTACGTCTTCGGGCCTTTGTCTTAGTGGGTGAGGCTTTCTTATTTTTGTTCAAAGCTCAATAAGACATCACAACAGTGCCAAAAGGTTACAAAATTGATCTGGTCTTGTTCCACCAGATCTCTAGAACCCAACAGAAGAAACAACACTCAAATCGAATGACCGGAGTTCCCAGAAATGGCCCGTAAAGGTGCGCTAGAAATGGCCCGCAAAGGTGCACTAGAAATGGACCGCAAAGGTGCACTAGAAATGGCCCACAAAGGTGCGCTAGAAATGGCCCAAAAAGGTGCACTCTTCAACATCTTCCGATCATAAAAATGGCTTTGGCTTCGAAAATATTCAACATAAACCTGCTCTGAATCTCCTCCCATGGCCTCAAGAAGGCCTGGTTTATATATATATGAAGTTGGTAACCATCTCCCAACTCCCCCCTAAGATATTGCCTCAAAAAGGGCCCAATATCTCCCAATAATGGCCAAAAATCTCAAAAACTACTGATAAAATCAATAAAAGTCCACTATTATAAAGTTTATAAACCACTTTGCACATATATTGGGGCATATCCCCTTATGCGCTGGCCCCTGGGCATATAAGGCGCATCCATATGGCCAGGCGCTCAACTGTTGGTGCGTTGGCCCCCTCCAAATCTGCTTCTGGTTATGTGTGTGGCCCATGTGGCTAGGTCCTAAACACCACACGCCCGCAATGATAAGCTCCAAAATGATTATCCCTTGGTCGATGGGCTAGCCCGATCGACCAGGGTTAACCTTATCCATCTGCGCCAGGCTATATCTATGGAGTCCGGGTCATATGCGTTATCACTCCAAGAAACTCCTTAGGGTTGTAGACTAAGGATGCTTGGTAACTTAAAAATAATGTGTAGATATGCTTGGAACAATGAGGTTTTTAATGATCAGTGTAATAGACAACTCATCATACATCTAAAGAAATAGTGCTTTCAGGAAACAATAATTAGATCAAGTAAATTGAAAGGAGAGGATGAAGAACACTATTCTTGATTGCCAAATACAACTGAATGTAGGGCTTAATGCAAGATAGAAAGAAATCCTTTACTTCAAGTCTATGAGCTCAATAAAGAGATAACAATCTTCATAAGCTAAAATAAACTGAAACAAAGTACATAAAGGGAAACATGGATATTTCTGATATTGAAAACGAAAGGAAACTGAACTTTTATTCCGTAAATAAGAGTCTATACAGTAGTACAAAATATATTCCCAATTTGAACCCCCTCAAGACTCTTAGAAAATCTAGGCATTTATAGCCTTTTACAATCAGTTTTCAGATCCTAAAACAATGCATCTGATATTCTAAAAATAGAAAGTCAAAACTGATTTACAAAAGATAAGGAGAGATCCTCAAGATGAGGTCAATCTCTATCTTTTGGTCTTCAAACATTGGTTGAAAGTTGATGAAGTGTAGCCTAGCCTTCAAAGGCTCTTTGATCTGTTCCTCTGAAAGTGGAATTCGAATTTGATGATGTGTGCCAAAAATCCTGAAATTCTACCTTTTAAAATGAGGCCAAATGTGTTTGAACAACCTCTCTCTGACCTTATCTCACAAAAGTAGCATTTAAATCTGACTTGATAATTCACCACCTATCTATTCCAAGAGGTTTCATCTCTTTCTGGCTCGAAAATTTATGATCTGGGCGAAATTTCGAGTGTTCTGGTCATTACAAGATTTCACCAGCTAATTTACCCAAAAATCCGCTCCTTAGCTGGTGAAAGGCGAAGCTTTCACCAGCTAACTAGTTATAATTCTGCCTTCTGCGCCGGTGAAAGCGCAAATTTTTTGAAAATCAAATTGCTCAGTCATGGAGAGTCCATTTTGCATGCTTAAATAGTCGATCAACATCTACAAATCCTAATATTTCCAATGGTGCTTTCAAATATGCATTTGGAGCCCGGGAAGCTAGTCAAATGTTCCCTACAAGATTAGACATCATTCTTTCAAAAATGCCAATGCATTTTTGATCACTAACATCTGGCTCCAACTTGGATGGAGACCTCCCTGCGAGGTCTCCAAGAACCTGGCAGACCCTGTGCCTTTAGTTTTGGGCATGGATTCATTCAGCCTTTACAATCCCAACAATGTTTACAACCTGCATTTATGTCTTTGGTTATTTACAAGATACCTTAAAAATATGTTTATGAAAACTCTGCCACTTGTCTTCGGAGCTGCTGCCACTTGTCTTTTGTTAAATTAAAATTTGCATATTGTTCCCTCAATCTTGAACAAATTATATTACAAGCATCTTAAGGATTTATCTTCAATTTGTTGCTTTCAAGACTCAAATATATCATGTGCCAGATATATCCTAGAAATGTGGAATTTGGGCAAAATTTTGAGTGATCTGGTTAGAACAGCTTTCGGTGGTTTACTGTATCTAGAATTTGGCACCTTATCCACCGAAAGTACTCTGTTTCGGTGGTTAATGAGCACACACAGGCTCACCTAAACCACCAAAAATAGAAACTTACCCAAAAATCAAAATTTGATGAATCTCGATTACCTGCAAGAGTACAAAGACCTCAGGGCTTGCTAGACGAAGCTCCTCTCTTTCTTACTGGACTTAGGTGTGTCTGTCCTCCTGTTCCCACAGCTGTAGTTCTAGCTAAAATGTTGTGATCTGCGCTACCATTGGCTGAAGTATTTATTTGATGCATTTGAAGCAAATTGCATTTCTGAGGTCTGTTTGTCGTCACTCTGATTACCAGAGCTTGATTTGGTAGCCCAATTACACTGAATTGGTCTACTCCCAAGAGTTTTTCCTGTCATCTGATTTATTACATTATCAACATCCTACATATTTCTGAAGGAAACAAAGCCAAATCCCCTTGTCTTGCCAGATTTTTGATCCCACATAACCCTTGCATCTGAACAAATTGGATAAATAGAAAAACAAGCAAAGAGAGCTGCATCTGTAAACTCTGGGCTGAGATCGCCTACAAAAATGCTGTAGTGACATGTTGTGTCTTCTCTTTGTCTCGCAATCGCCATGGTTGCAAGGTGAGCTGACCGAGTTGGATCTGCGATCAGACTGGTTGACCCATAGTGAAATACTGATGCCTCTCGGATCAACTCTGCATCAAACTCAGATTCCTTGAGAAGCATGTCAGAACTGGGATTACGATAGAACATAAAATCCCTCTCACCATTCATATTTAATGTAACAAATGCCAGTGTCGTTCTGGCATGGGCATCAAATCTAATTCCTCGATCCATCACATTTGGACATTTTTATTTCTTCAATACTTTCAGTAACAGAACCAATTTGATTCACCTTTAGTAAAAGAGCATTGCAAGATTTTTCATTGATTGCCTTTCCAACATGTTTTGAATTTGTCACCAGTAGATCCTCCTCAACAATTTGCACCTTTTCCCCAATTGTGGCCGTAAATTGTGCATAGTGAGTCCAATCATCTTGATCAAATGGGTTCTCTATAGATACAATTGGATAATCCTCAATATTTCCATCAAATGGCTACTGCCTAAATAACCCTATTAAGAGTAGCTCCATCTTGATGACAACAAACCTCAATCAATGAAATATAAAAAGATCACTGGGGAATATTATGGCAGCTAATGCAGTCATATTCAAAATCCTCTCTAAACTAGAAGTGCAGAGAAAATCCTTAAAAGTATGACACTATGCAGTTAACTTCTCCAGCAGCTCCAAGAGCGCCAGTTTCTACTTCAAGAGAGTTTTAACAATCGATTTGACATTAAGTTTTTTCAGATCTGTGTATGATTGTCCACAACCCACAAACATCACAGGTGCTCCTGAAATGTAGACCATAGAAAGTGAAGCTCCAACCTTTTCATCAATTGTATCAAACTTGGTCAACAGAATCCCATCAATCAACCTGGCATTAGCAGAAACTGGCATTAGATCTTAACTGACACCTCTATATTTGCAAACTAAAAACCAGGATGAGCATCTCTTTAGATCATCTGCGCAACAAAATCTAACCTTGGCTCCTGTAATCACTCATCCATCGATTTTCTGGCATTCTGTTTTGTGTTTGATGAATTACAGGTTTGAAACTT
>JZKD02S1293954.1:19328-31788 GCA_000966675.3 Picea glauca | reverse complement strand
GTGGGCTAATAACCAGGGACACATGTCCTTCAATGCGACCGAGAGCTAAGGGATAAGGGGCCAATGCACAAGTATGTTAGTGCCTGGCCACATGGATGCGCCTAATACGAATAGGGGCCAGCTAAAAGGGGGTTGTGCCCTATATTACTTCTAAAATGGGTTATTTACTTGAATATAGTGATTTTCAATGTTTTTTGGAGCAATTTTGGAGATTTTTGGCCAATATTGGGGGATATTGGGCCCTTTTTGAGGCCAAATCTTGGGGAGAAGTTGGGAGGTGGTTACCAACCTTAGATCTATATAAACCAGGGTTTCTTGGAGCTAGGGGAGGACATTCAGAGTAGGTTTATGCTGAATATTTTCCAAGCCAAAGCCATTTTGATGCAGAGAAGCTATTAAGGAGAGAACCTTTGCAGGCCATTTCTGGGAGCTCCGGTCATTCGATTTCAATGCCGTCTGTTTTGTTGGGTTCTATAGGTTTGGCAGAACAAGACCATATCAGATTTGTAACCTTTTGGCACTACTATTATGTACTTTTAAATATTTTAAAAGAAAAAAAGAAAGCCTCACCCACTATGACAAAGGCCTAGAGACATAGGTGAGGTTGTCGAACTCCGTTATCACATTGGTGTTTATGGTTTGTTGTTCCTCTTGATTTATTTCAGATCTGTATATGTGCATATGAATGTGATGTTTCTTCTATAATTCTTCCTCTTTCATTCATCTTCCTAAATGGTTAATTAACACATGCATAATAACTCAGGCATTGTCGTATAAAAGATCTTTTCGGATCAAGTGGTATTAGAGCTAGTCGGCGTTTGGATTTGAGTTTTGCATGATAACTAGGGAAAAGCTACATCATGGTGAAGGTGAGATTGTTGAAGAGAATCCATTGATTGGATTGAGAAAGAGAACTTATCAAAGCGAGAAGATGGCATCAGAAGAGGGACTTTCTTAGGATGAGAAATATTTTTGAAAAACTTTCTTCGCCATGTCGGATATGATGAAGGTTTTGTATGAGGATTACTTGGAACGAAAGAGACCGGTTCTTGGTGAATATTCAAAGGGAAAAAATGAATAAGGAGATGATCCTCCTCAAATTCTTGCTTCACTTCCATCTTCACCTTCTTGTTCAAGTTCAAGTTCTAAATCTACTGCAAAGAAACATGTTCATAAACATAAGAATGAAATGCTTTTATTAAAACTTGATGTTAAATTTGAATTACCCATGTATGATGGTGAAGTTAATGCAAGGAGACTTGACAATTGGGTCAGATAGATGGAGGTTTATTGCAGTGTGCAACATATCAATGATGAAGCAACTCAGATCAAGTTGGCATCACTTAGACTTGTAGGCACAACACTCATCTGGTGGCAAAACAAGTTGCAAAATGGAACACAACAAGTGGGTAATGTATTTCCATCATGGAAAAGTTTTATTTCTGCACTTAGAAAGCAATTCTATCCTTTGGGTTATAAAGGGAAAGTGTTAATTGAATGACAAGCTTTAAAACTAAGAAAAGGACAAACAATGCAAGAATACACAGATGGCTTTCGTAAAATGGCATTGATGTTAGATATTCCTTTACATACCCAAGAAACTCTTATGAAGTATATAGGAGGTTTACCTGTACATATTCGAAACACTGTATTCATGTTTGGACCAACTAATCTTGATGAGTTTTATGTTCAAGCGACATACATTGAAGCAAGGAAAACATGTGTTGGTGCATTAGGGGAATCATCTTCAAGGAAGGAGGAAAAAAGGAAGTGGCATGGCAAGAAGGAAAATGCAGTGACAAGAAAGGAAGAGAAGCCCTCTGGCATACATTGCAAGAAAGAGGGACATGATGAGGATCGTTGTAAGAAAGGGAGGCAAACAATTGCAACAACAACACGACCCACATACTTGGGATCAGATTCAGGTGATGAATCTAAAGTCTCATTGGTTGGTATGACAGGTAAAATTGGTGAAGGATTTAATGCTAGAAGTAAATTGTTTCACTTAAGGGTCATTATGAGGCACACTAAGGTCAACACATTGATAGATAGTGGATCTCAATCTAACTTAATTTTAGAGGAATTGGTTAAGCAATTGAGATTAAAAACACAGATGCATCATAAGCCTTACACACTTAAATGGATAAGCAACAATCATCAATTGCACATAACAAATAAATGCACATTAAAATTTTCAATTTCATCTAAGTTTGTGGACGAGGTAACATGTGATGTGGTGCCACTAAGCGAATGTGGAATGGTCGTAGGCAGTGCTTACTTGTATGATCGTAAAGAAATCTTCCACAGGGAAAAGAATCAATATAACTTAATCAAAGCAAGTCAAGAATATGTGGTTCATGCTAATCATTTAAAGGAAAATAAATCTCTTCAAACTATGGAACAATTAAGAAAGGAAACTCAAGCAAGCAACACACCTATAATTGTTTCAAGTCAAGTAATCGATCTTAAGAAAGAACATGAGATGGTTGTAGAATGGAAAATCAATCACAGTTTGCTTCAAGATAAGCTAATGTCGTGCAAATATTACAAACATATCAGCTCATTTGCAGTCATATTTTTGATGCTATCATTATTAATGTTGTCTACATGGATGATAGTGGCATCAATAAGATGTGAAAGGGTACAAATGGCTAACACTATGTTGTCAGTTATCATGATTGTTTTACAGTCGATCTTGATGAGACAGGTGCACAAGACAAAGTTCCAAGACAGAGAGCAAGCTGGGTGGCCTATCCTAAACTTGATGATTGGTCAGTAACCTTTTGTGGGACCAAAAGGTCTTTAGTGGGGAGGTGTGATCCAAAATTGGATCCAGGAGCTTGATGGGGCTCATAAAGGCCTAAAAATCACAGTTCTCAGAATGGATTCAAAATGGACGTATGCGTAGGCCTCTTCGATACAAACCCAATGAAACTTGAACAGGCTCAAACAAACGTCGTATGCTCCTGATATGTTGATCTATTAATTTTGCCGAACATGCAAAACAATGATGACTGTACAGTCCATCCAATGCCACGTGGCAGCTGACTGTACATGCCGTATGCATGTACAGATGATGTGGCAGGGGACATGGAACTGGCGTGGTAGAGTATGTGGTGCTGACGTGGACAGATGTTGATTGGGAAGATGATGTGACAGGTGGACCAATCCAGGAGTGACACGTGTCACCACTGCAAGGGTGACATGTGGCACATCCATGCTGATGACGTGGTAGTGGTTGCTGACATGGTCGCTTGGAATTTATTGGTCGATTGACATGGCATATTCAGATGAATAGGAAGGTGCCACATGGCACCCCTTTAATGGACGATGATTGCAAAATTTTTATGACTCCCGGGGAGTCGACCTCGAGACCTCCAGCGTGGGGAAGAGCTTTGGGTAGGCCGGGTACCAATCCACCTACTAAATGATTATTAAACCATAGCAAATAACTATTATATAAAGTGCATAATGTTTTTAAGTAGAGGCAGATAGTGATGGGGCCTAGCCCCAACCCACGAACATATTGCAACCATATAACCACACGACGAGAGTTTATAATGGTGGCGCGAATGCTATGGTTTAACCCCAGATCCTGTGGAAAATCGCACAGAGTTTAAGGGTTAAGCCCCAGTCGATCGGGCTAGCCCACCGACCAGGGAGCTTAACTGTGGGGCTATTCCATTGGGGGCTATCCAAGTATAGAGTGCACGGGCTAATAACCAGGGACACATGTCCTTCAATGCGACTAGGAGCTAAGGGATAAGGGGCCAACGCACATGTATGTTAGCGCCTGGCCACATGGATGCGCGTAATACAACCATGGGCCAACTAAAAGGGGGTTGCACCCTATATTACTGCTAAAGTGGGTTATTTACTTTAATATAGTGATTTTCAATAATTTTTGGAGCAATTTTGGAGATTTTTGGCCAATATTGGGGGATATTGGGCCCTTTTTGAGGCCAAATCTTGGGGAGAAGTTGGGAGATGGTTAACAACTTCAGATCTATATAAACCAGGGCTTCTTGGAGCCAAGGGAGGACATTCAAAGTACGTTTATGCTGAAGATTTTCCAAGCCAAAGCCATTTTTATGTAGGGAAGCTATTGAGGAGAGCACCTTTGTGGGCCATTTTTGGGAGCTCCGGTGATCCGATTTTAGAGCCATCTATTTTTTGGGGTTCTAGAGGTTTGGTATAACAAGACCAGATTAGATTTATAACCTTTTGGCACTACTGTGATGTACTTTTAAAGCTTTGAACAGAAATAAGAAAGCCTCACCCACTTAGACAAAGGCCCAAAGAGGTAGGGGAGATTACCGAACTTCATTATCTTGCTTTATTTTAGATCTGTATATGTGCATATGGCTGTGATGTTTCTTCTATAATTATTCCTCTTTCATTCAACTTCCTAAATGGTTAATTAACACATGCGTAATAACTCAACCATTGTCGTATAAAAGATCTTTTCGGATCAACAAGACTACTTTTATGCCATGAAAGTTTTCGTGTCCACACTATTTCGAGTGATGTATTTCCCTCATAATGGAAACATTGTGACCATTGACCAAATTTATTTCATTGGTATTGATCTGACTACCAAACGTATGACTCCCCTAAATTTTCCTTATATGCAAGTGGTATCCCACCTGCCACAGGTTAATGATGTGGCATCATGTCCCATGCGTTCAAGTTTGAATGAGAAGGAGCCTCTCTTTTTATGCCCACCTTTTTTGGACTTAGATCCGGTAGTTCACACGGTGAACCACTCAATAGGGGATTTGGAGCTTGATCTTCCCCTGATTACCACTAATGAGTCCCCTAACACGTATTCCTTACAAAGTGTTGTTCTTCCATCTGATGAAGACCTTTTGGAAGTCGTGGTCAAGGATTTCAAGAAAAGTTCCCATTTATGTGTCAAGCTTGTTAAAAAATGAAACATAGGATTACAAGCATAGTTCTTTTCTTGTGTTAAGCTCATTAAAATATGAAATAGAGGGCCATGAGCATAGTTCCCTTTCTGTGTCATGCACGTTAAAAAATGAAATAGATACACATGAGCATGGTTCATTATCTATGTCAAGCTCGTTAAAAAATTAAACATACCCCTCTCCAATTAAGTCGAATCTTCCACTAGATCTCTTACCTAAACTTTCATTTTATTCGCTTGTGTCAGTTGATCCTATTTCTTCCTCCCTCTTTGGTGAACCTATTCCTATTAGTAGCCAAGATTCATTTTGGGTGTAGAAGAAGAGTCAACAGATGAAAATAATCTTGGGGGGCATGTCTCCAGCCTCTGGACATCATGCTGGAATTAAGCCACTAGCTTCTATCGATCATGCTGGGATAAAAGTACCAACCTATGGACATCATGTCGGGAAGAAAAACCGCTAATGGGTATCACTCCGAGCATAATTTCACTCTCTGTTTCAAGCTCGTGTAAAAATGAAACAGACACCCCAAGCATAATTTTTCTTTGTTCCAATCTTATGTAAAAATGAAACCTACCCCAAGCACAATTTTTCTCTGTTTCAAGTTTGTGTAAAAATGAAACCCACCTCAAGCATAGTTTTTCTATGTTTCAAGCTTGTGTAAAAATGAAACCAACCTCGAGCATAGTTTCATTTTGTGTTTTAACCTCGTTAAAAAATGAAGGAGATTGCGATCATACTTCGTCATTCCTCAAGCTCGTTAAACCAAAAAGATTCGTCTTTCAAGTGGTAGATCATCCCTTTTTTTTGTCTTGTAAGACAAACTACGAAAAATGTATAATCTAGATAACCTTTGCAATAAGAGTTCTCCCTTTTATTGTTTTATACCTTTTCGTGCTCGGGGGACTAATTTACGAAAAAATAACACTTTTGGAGTCTTGTTTAAGACCTTTTCAGACTCTCTAAACGTGAAAAGACCATCGAGCTTTCCTTCTTTGGGATTGTAAAATTATGCATCGAAGGATCAATATGAGACCGAATCCCTCTTTCTATAGGTTCATTAAACATGTGATGAGGGACTCATGGAAGATGAGCTATACCAAGCATCTGCTATCCTCCTCGAGCTCGTTAAAAAACAAAGAGGTACTCGCCAATCATGATGGGGGGGGGGGGAATTGAAGGAAGTGGGTCAAGTTTTGGAAAGCATTATGGTAGTTATTTTTTTCGCCCATGAACATGGAACCTATTTGTGTCTTGTCTTACAATTGGATAATATGCATGTCTCTAAGCCATACCAATACCATGAGTCCTCATACTCCTTCGACACTCCCAAAGGGTTACCTAATGATCGTCGCACTATGTTTTGGTCTATCGCTCATTCGAGTCAATGTTGCCAAGTCATTTGTCATGCCTCACAATGTTCAAGGGAAGTTTTACTTCAAACCAACCACTCTGTAGTATTACCATATTTCATGCTCGTGTCTATCCATACTCATCTGATCTATCATCTTACATCACTTTCTTGTGTCAGCTTCGTGTCGATGATGGGGGAAACATCATGGCCCTCCTTCGATGAGTCTGTTCCCGTCGAATCCAACACACTATCCAAGAATTAGGCTTAGAAATCAATTTGTACCTTGGAACCTGCATGCCTCAATGGTAGGTCTCCTCACTTTTGACAGTAGGTTTATATAATTGACCTTTGATTAAATGATTCCACTGATGTTCGACTTCAACTCATTTGTTCACATTCACTGGAATGTACTAGGGTACCTTGGGAATAATTGTCATCATTGGTGATTTCCATCGCACTTGTTAACGATATGCATCAATGATTGGTAATCAAGTGGTTTCTACCATGTTCGACATCAACACATCTATTCACATGGCTAGAATCGTACCACATTGGGATTGGGACAAAGACCCTGGAAACACACCTTTGTTACATGCCTTACCCAGGGTGTGATGGATATTGGATGAGTACTTGGAAGATTATAGTATGGTCATCATGCTGGCGATATCACTCATATATATGTTGTCACATATATTCACTTTGTATTGGTCTGCGGCTATGTTTTGTCATATCGTAACTCCACTATGTATTCTTTCGTGGCTACGACCTGATTGAGTCATGGAGATATGGATTCACATTGTATATTTGGTGGCCATATCCTTAGGTAGTGCTTTCATGGATCCGTAGTGTATTGGTCGACGACCATGCCTTGAGTCAGTTTATTCAGAGCATGGGTATGCCTACCTCAAGGATGATACATATATATTGTTTGATGTTTGTTTACAACTTCCGTCCAACTCTCCTATTCCAACACCCTCACATAAATATTTTTGTAAAGTGTTTTGACCATCAACTTTTCTTCACTTTAGGGGGAATCTGTTGTTATTTTTCTAATTTCCATATCTAATAATTATTACCTTACAATTTCAAACAAAGTTTAATTCCATTGTATCATAGAATAATTACAAACTAAAAATTTCAACTGTAACAAAACTACAACGAAAATAACATAATCATATAGAGATAACAAGGCACAATAGACACAATATTTATCCTGGGAAAAAAATCGAACTCAGGAGAAAAAACCCAACAAACTTATTATCTAGAAGAAATTTAATCCAAGTTCATAAACACATCACCATAAAAAAATGAAGAATCCAAGCACATAGAAAGTTGCGCCCTAGTGTGAGGAAGAACCCTCAAGCATGGCGCATCACTAGACAAATATAGTGCAAATAGTAGCTGACAACTGGCACTGCAACTGGAAAATGGCAACTGCAACTGTAACTGGCAGCTACAGCTGCAACTGGCGACTGCAACTGGAAACTGTAACTGCAATTGTAACTAGCAACTGGCACAAAGCAATTGGGCAATGCACACTAGAAGAGGAGAGTTGTTGAGATGTGTAATAATGAAATGAACTTTCCTTTATTTATACTAGTCAAGTCACCTTATTTTACTGGCAAGGCTGACTTGTCATTTTTGTCTTTTAACTATATTATATTTATTTTTTTGCTTTTACAAGTGCTTCTTCAATGCTTCAGTGGAGTTGACTTGATCTTCTTGTTTTCTATTTCTTTCTAGTGCATTCCAGAGTCTTCTATAATGGTCTCTTCTATTTTCTTATGGAGAATGACTAGCCGAAGTTGCAAAACTTCAACATCTGTTACACACCAAATTCCCACACTACTAAGTGTCACGCTTATGTATTGCATTGATCCAGGTGGATATTGGTGGTCACCCACCTATTCCAACTGGCTCCCCGTGTCCGTTTTTGTTTAGCGCATTCTTATGTACTTCTTTGTAATTGTGGGTTCTACACTTTTGGGGATGTCTGAGCCCCACACATCCTCCAGGTGGATACGGGTGGCCTCTCACCTAATCCAACTGGCTTATTTTGTATGTTTTCATGTCAACACATCTTACTATACTTATGGGGCCCTAAACGTTGATTTTTTTTTATCGCCACAGTCAAATTATGGACGGAGTCAAAGTTTGACGACGATATGTGTAATTCTTTGAAATACCTTTCCAACGGGCTATCATGCGCCTAAAACAGAGGTCGTATTCAAACATTGCAGCCCTAGGAAGTTGAGGTACCAAATTACACCAACTTACCTATAGGGTCCACATAACTTTTGGTGTTTCACCTTCTAGGGTTAGGTCTTTGGATGTGTATCCGGGTACAAGAAGTTGGGACTCGAACCAATCAAGCCATTACTAGATTGGTCACGTCGAGCCCAACAACAACCCATGGGGGACGACAAGAAAGATGGTGGAGTAGGAGATCATATTAAAATGTTTCTCGAGGAAGCCCTCACGCGACAAAGGAACAAATTGATGGACAACTTCGCGCAGATCCTTCGACGACTTCCCACAAGAGAAGCATCTTCATCAAGCGGCCATGCAACCCCCTTCAAGGTACATGTAAATTTTGATATTCCATTATTTGAAGGAATGATAGATGAATATGCTGTAGATAAATGGTTGAATCCGATCGAAGGATATTTTTCGGTCCACAATTTTTCCGATATTGAAAATATCACTTTTGCACTCCTCAAGGTCGTTCCCCATGTTAAATACTAGTGGGATACTTACTTTGAGAAAAGGGCCATGGAGGAATCTACAATGTTTGTAGTTGCCCCTACATGGTATTCCTTCTAGGACACCATTAAATAATTGTACTACCCTCTTGGAAGCTATGAAGACCAGTACACCAGATGGACCACCCTACGTCAAGAAAGGGACCAGACAGTACCAGATTTCACCAATATTTTCCATACCCTACGTACCAAATTGGGTATCAAAGACTCTGAGCGTCATTTGGTGGTCAAATACTGTGATTGTTTGCATAGATACATTCAAACAGAAATTGAGTTCTTGGACATCGCCTCTTTTGGCACAGGTTATAGATACGCTGTCAAGATCGAGCAAAAAATTGAGCAAAAATGATGAGAGTTTGGATCTGCAAACCCCTCACCACCGAAGCAGGGAAAAGGCAACCCCAACCCACACAACAAGGGACCAAGTCAAGATTGCCACCCTCAGGACAACCAGTCCAAGCCGCAACACAAGAAGGGCAATGAGAAGACGAAGAAGGAAACAGGAAAATGGTGTGAGTACCATAAAAGTCCCGGGCACAACACCAAAGAATGCTGCTCCAAGTAGTCCCTTGTGGCCGAGCTGAAGGCTTCTGAGTCAGAGGTTGATTATGATTCAGAGTCAAATCCTCAAGGAGGGAAGTAGATTATCGATGTTGAACCGAGTGCCACTGTCACTACCACCAAATTCTGACCAAGCGAACCAGAAGAACAAGAGGAAGGGGAACGCCTCTTTCACTCAGAGATGTGGGTTAAGGGTGATCATATTCATTTCATTGTCAACAATGGTAGTCAGAGGAACCTGATTTCAGCAGAGGTCGTCAAGCGGCTGGACCTGCCAACGACACCACACTCGCAACCCTACACCAATGGCTGGCTTCACCAAGGAAGAGATCTCTGTGTCAACCAAAAATGTCGTCTGCCCTATGACATCAAGCCTTTCAAAGATGAGGTACTGTGTGATATTTCTCCCCTTGAAGTTTGTGATGTTCTTTTAGGACAACCATATTTGTGGAAGCGTCATGTTGTGTATGAGTCTAGACCTTGTAGTGTTATTATTACTTTGGGTAGACAAATTGTATAGGATCCCAGAGGTAGCACTGCCTACTGCTATTTCTTTAATCTCTGCTAAGTAATGCAGTAAGGTCATTTCACAAACCGAGAAGTTCATCTTCTTTGTGATCCATGATCACAGTAAGCAGAAGGTCGTCGCCACATCCGTGGCCTCTACACAATGCCTCTCTTTGCAGCAGAAGCAAGTGGATGGGATTGTGGAAGAATACAAAGACACCTTCTCCTCACCTACAGGGGTATCAACACATTGCCAAGTCAAGCATCCAATTGATATGACCCCCAACGCACCTCTACCTAATATACCAGTCTATCGGCACTCACTGATGGAGAATGAGGAAAGCATGCATCAGATCCGAGAGCTTCTTCAAAAGGGGCACATGAGACCCAACTCCTCCACTTGCGGAAGCCCGATTGTACTGGTGCAGAAGAAGGATGGGACTTGGCAACTCTAAATTGATAAGAGAGCCTTGAAAAAAGTCACATTCAGGAACCGCTACGCCATTCCAAGGATTGATGACCTTCTTGACCAACTCAAGGATGCAAAGTTCTTCAGCAAGATTGACCTAAATTTTGTTTACCACCAGGTTCCCATCGAACCACCTGATGTATGGAAGACAACCTTCAAGTCTAAAGAAGGTCTCTATGTTGTGAGTGGGAAATCCCCCTATGGACTAGCACTTAGAGTTTTATCATGCATGTAGAAAAGACCTAAAGATAAATACTTTTTACCATCATCCTAGACCTAATCCCCATTATTCTTAAGCAAATACACAGTTAAGAAGATCAAGTGAACATACTTTATTTCTGATGTTTGTTGTCGATCCCTCTTCATGCTTGGTCACTCTTTGACTGCAACTCTCCTCCCAAGGCTGACCTGCATTCACAAAATACAAACAAATAAATCCACATGCATTTGATCTATGGATTAATGGGTTAGAGATTTAATCAACATTTATGCAATAAACAATGAAAACCTCATATGGTGGGATGGGAAAAGTACTTATTTATTATTATCTTCACTAAAGCAACTTACAATGATGAAGTCGGCCACTTCTCCACGAATCTGGTCCTAGGATCCTCTTTTACTGTGCATCAACTGCTAACACACTTTCTTCTCTTCTTCGTTGAAATCACAAAATGGTTGCAGAATCTTGGGCAAAGGGGAATAGGAATTTGGGTAGAGTTTCTTTACTATGTTTTTCCTCCTTTCAAATGGGACCCTTACCCCTTCTTTTATAGGCTAGAAGGAGCTAGGTATTTGGTCAAATGACCAGCCATGCATGGCCGACAGGTTTAATTAACTTACCCAAAGCTGTGTGTTCCATTAACAACATTTCTTTTTCATGCTTCTGTAGGTCCACACGGGCTGTAGTGGGTTAGCTAGCATGGACACTGTAGATACACGCAGGTTGTAGTGGAGCAGGGTGCATGGGCCTTTAAAAAATGTATTTTTAAGAAGAGTTGTTCAGTAGTGTTTTGGCAAAGAAGGAATCTGAGATGGGTTGATGCCAGGTAAGCATGTATGGTGCAAATTAGGGTTATAACAGATGCCCCCTAATGTGTGAGGTCATAAGAGCATCTGATGGCCGAAATGCATTATCAATCTTCACCAACGTACCAAACAAGTGAGCCCGGGAACTAGAAATTGGGAGGTTCCATCTGTAATATAACAATTGTCTCACCGAGGCGGGCATTGTTGGACACACCTACCACACTTAGAGGGGGGGGGGTGAATGAGTGTGGCGCTCTTTTTCCCAAAACTTCCCTCTTTCACAAAAACTCATCAATTAACATTCAACATTTATTCATTACCCATTGCTGCCATTTATAACCAGTTATATGTAGGCACATATCAACAACATATATTAGTAATATATCATCAACAAGTCATCATCATAATGGACACAAAGAACAAGGGATGTATGTACAATTTTCTTTTTATTACGGACTACAATCCTTGGGTTTATTAGCAACAACTGAATAGAGTACAACTCTACAAGAGCACCAGCTCTATATGCAAGACTCAACTTACACCCTCAACATCAAATGAGATGAGGCAACAATCCTCAACAAATATCAATCTGTCAACAGGTATGCGACCTGTCAGTAGTGCAGCCCACGTGTGAATGCGGCCAGTGTACAATGCAACAAGCGTCTGCTTCTAAGTAACTAGGGTTTTTCTTTTCTTCACATGCTCAGAACTCTTTTGTCTTCCACTGTCCAAACTGATCCACATCCAGTCACAACACATCCAAGCTCTCCAATAGCTTGCTCATGCTCCACAATAAATCAATATGAATGCTATCTCAATCATGTATAAATAACTAGTATACCATAGCAATCAT
>JZKD02S1293943.1:0-11999 GCA_000966675.3 Picea glauca | reverse complement strand
ACAAAATTTCATCATTAAGATATTCAACACATGCACGAACAAAAACATACACCTTATATTTTGTTGGAAAAATAAGATACCATTGTTAGGAAAAATCAAATTTGATACATTTATTTATAATATCTATGAATACAACATTTATATTTGAAAAGCTAATTCAATCTCCTACATTTCATCTTCTTACACCTTATTCAAATTAGTTATAAAAGTATCTTGAATAATCCTTTCAAGTTAAAAAATTATTGTTTTTTTAAATTTTAAATACAATATAAAAATTTTAAAAGTATGTCATTTTTTTTCACTTCCCTATATCTCTTTCTTATTAAAATTGATTCTAAACTTTTTTACCCCTATCTTAGCTAAACATTTTTACTTTTTTTTTTTTTTTTTTAGCATCACCACTTAATCAATCTTGTCCTTAATGGTAGGCACAATTTTTTAAGGTAGCGTCACCACTTAATCAATCTTGTCCTCAATGGTAGGCACAAAAGTACATAGGGTCACGACTACATTTCTACACTAACACCCCCGATCGATGTTGTCTCGTGCTACAAGTATCGCCTCGGCTCATATCAGATTCTCAGATCAACTCAGTCTCTAGACCTGGGTGACGACCTCCAAAAAAACCCAACCACTGGCCGTCTTCGATCAAAGCTGAAAACTCGATGATGATGAAAATGCTGGCTTTTTGGTAGGCCACCACGAAAATGCTCATTATATATATATATATTAAAAGATATAACGCTAGAAGATATTTATTAAACATTAAAAAAATATTTATATTTTAAATATTTTTTAAATATAAATGTAAAAATCATTTTATTTTTTAAAAGAATTTAAAAATAGACATTTTACATAAATTGGAAAAAATATTAAATTGTCACAGAAACACAACTTATTTTGTCTTTCTTGATTTTGGGTTTGCCTTAAAAAAAAAAAAAATGGGCTCTTATTATGAAGATCAATGTGCTTCAAATCCAATCTAGGACAGGACATCAGCTCCGGTTCATGCTACTCAATCAAACAAGTTTCCGAATAATATTAAAATATATAGCTGGGAATTCCAAGAAAATGGGAACTACATCATTCAGACAACGAAATCACCGCATACAAATTCATAACACCTTGCTGTTTTTTTTCAAATACATGGAGAGCAACCAACACCAAAGCTGTCCATTCATATACAAAATAAACATGACCACCTAAAGTATCGTTGGTGAAGGGCCGTGATAGTTGGACGATTTACTATGGCCATGCTCAGGCGGCGGCGGAGAGAGCGCCCTTCGTCGTCTTCCAAAATAATACCTATCCATTCTCAATGTCAATCTCCATGATCGAAGGCGGTCATAATGCTTTCTCAGCCTGAAACTTGTCATAATCTTCAACATTTGATTCTTATCGTCACCTGGATTACTGGGACGGGGAGCTTGGTATCTCAGAGTATCTGCAATCATATATATATAAATAAGTTGTAATTCAAACCAGGAAATTTATTTGCGGATTTGAACCAACTAATCAAATAGATACTAACATTCACCACAACAAATTGAGCGAACTCATTTAACGGATGAAACTGCAATCTATATAAAATTTGAAAAACAAAGCCAAAGGAATCTAACAGACAGCAAGAGAAGTTTGGAAAAGAGTCCAGACGAATCTATCTTACAGCAAGAGAAATTTTAAAAAACACCAGTTGCCAGAAATCAATATTTGATTTGGGCATTAATTGTCATGAGAATAGAAATACCTGAGTTTAGAACAGGGAAGCCTCTTGCAGTCGCTGTTTTCAAGAACATCCCAGATAGCACCATCAATACACAACAAATAAACTTCATGTGATTCATATTCAGAGGGAGTAGGTTAATTTGACAGCAAACAAACCCGTTTTTTCGGTAAAAAAATGGATTTGAATCAAGTTAGATTTTTCGGGGTAATCTGAGCTTCACATGGATCAAAGATTAAAATTCTATACATTTCAAATCCTTACTCCAAGAATTTTAACCCATTTTAAACTAATCCAAATGCTCAAAAAAATGATCAAAATTCTAATTTGATTAGAAATCTAAAACCACATCACCAAAAAACCTAGAAAAAATAACTCAAAGCTAAAATTGCTCTCCAGTTAACCCACCACTCGTCCACTCGTATTCAGAGAGCTTCTTGATCTTTCGGAGAGGTCTCACCGAATTTATGATATCTCGACAATGGCCGTATGCGAATACAATAATATTATCTGGTTAAAGTCAACCTAATTAATACCCAAAGTCCATACTTTATTTCACTTGCTTACAGTTCTGTCGCATGGAGTGAAGGCCGAGCGAGCTGGCAGTGATCAAAGAATTCCCAACTTGTGTTTAACGATCGGTGATGTTACAAGACTTAGAATTAAGAATCACAAGCAATAGCGTGCGGCTATTAAACGGCCATCAATTGGTGAGCTTGCAAGACTTAGCATTTGACTTGCTTATTCTGTCCCCTGGAGTAAGGTCCATCAAGCTGGCATGATTCGAAGAACTCCCAAGTTGTTATTAATCAACTCTCGGCCTTGCAATACCTAAGCATTCAATAACATAAACAAATACAATGCTTTTAATGCTCTTAATGTTATTATAATTTCTCCTTGTCTTTGAGTGTCACTTCTCTATGCTGTCTTTTGACTATTTTTCAAAGTTTGTAGTAAGAGAATATGTACATGAATGTAGTTGTTTAATTGTTTTAAGTTTTGGTCATTAAGTAATATAAATTTGGGTGAAATTATAATTTTTGTTGTTTAAATTTTGTTTTTAAATACATAAATAGATTCAAATTTACAGATCTAACAAGTTCTTCATGAATTAGAAACAAAAACAAATAAAAAAATATCCCTTCAAAAAATTCAAAACATAAAACAGTGAAAGAAAATCTTGGTGAATTTTACTAATCTTTCATATGCCAACTATAAAATGTTTGTCAAGATTTTATATAGTTTGTATAAAATTTTGGCTATTTTTAAGATAAAATAATTTTATCCTATAGAATTTGGGCAAATGGTTTTTAGAATAGCAAATCCTCTTTTGGGACAAACCATGGAAAATTAGTTCATGAGCTAAATTTAGCCCCTAAAATCATAATTGAGTTACATACATTTGGATGAAATCCTAATTTATATTGTTTCAATTTCATTTTTGAATGCATAAATAGATTCAAATCTACAGATCCAACAAATTCTTCATGAATTTGGAACAAAAATAAATAAAAAAATGAATTAGGATTTTTTTTTTTTAAATGAAAAAAATAAATATTGATTATGTAGTTGTTTAATTGTTTTATGTTTTGGTATTTAAGTAACATAAATTTGAATGAAATCCTAATTCCTGTTGTTTAAATTTCATTTTCGAATGCATAAACAAATTCAAATCTATAGATCCAACAAATTCTTCATGAATTACGAACAAAAATAATAAAAAATATCCTGTAAAAAAAATCAAAACATAAAATAGAATCTCTAAAGTAGTTCATCATAAAAATATTTTATTTTTCTTATTTAACAAAACATTAATTTTGATTAATTGAAAAAATTAAATGTTAAAAAATTAGGATGTCTAAAGTAGTTCATCATAAAAATATTTTATTTTTCTTATTTAACACAACATTAATTTTGATTAATTGAAAAAATAAAATGTTAGAAAATTACAAGATATTTAAGGTTAATCACAAAAATATTAATCTCAATTATACAAATTGTAAATAGCATACCCAAAAGTAGTGATGTGTCTTATTCATTCTTATGTCGATAGTAGTGATGTGTTTAATTCCAGTCAAAAGGAGCTTTAAGTAGGATACTCATCGATGTATGTTGGCGGGAATGTATGATGGAAGGGCACTGATATTTAATTTTTTTTTGCTCAAGGGCTATTTAATTACTCCCGATTGAGAATTATCATGGGTACATGATGCAGGAGCATCGCCAACACATCAAGCGAGCTAGTGCGGGGCAAGAGACAACTGGACGAGCCAACACAAATTTTGAGTTTCTCTTGGATTTGATGCGCGAACATTAATGTGGAAATTTAATGAAGCGCACTTGTATATTGTAAATGGACCTTGAGAGGATTGCTCTCGTCCTTAGTAGGTAGAAGGCATTTAAAGTAGTTAATGCAGGTAGATAGAATTTAATTCTAGATTAGACTGTTTGAGAGCGTAAGAGGGAAACATGATATAGACACCCTCATTGTGCATTGTAACATTATTCTGAGCATTGAGAAGAAGAGCATGCAGAGAGTTGTGTAAGAACACCCATGTACAAATATTTGGATTAATATAAGAGTTTGATCCAAATTCATGGTTCTGTGTTTTCTCTGTGTATTGATGCTGAATAATATGCTCATGAATGTTTGCTTTCTATTATACATTTGCTTTATATGCTGTGTATATGATTTCATGTTTGAGTTTGAAGTCTGAAGGAAGATGGAATGAGTTTCAATTGTTTCTCTATCTGAGAAAGAGTTCCTACAAGGAGTGCAGTTGAAGTGTCCGCAAGGAGTGCGTCGACAAGAATTTAGGGTTGCGTCTCTGAAGCTCAGATAGTTTTACTTTTGTTCTCATTTCCTCAATAGTGCAGTCGAGAACAGGTGTCGTGCAAGGAGTGCGCAGACCAAGATAAGTTCAGGGTTGTGAACCTGATTAAAACGTCAAGGGACTACTACTGCAGGGGTGCGTAGGGTCGAAAGGATTCAACCCTTGGAAGTGGTTGAATGTCTGCCGCAAGGAGTGCGTGCAAAGTGTTCTGAAAGATTCAGAGTTGTGAGAAGCTCAAGAAGGTAAAGCCTTCGAATTTATTGAAGGACAGTGAAGAGAAGTTGTTCCTTGAAGAGCTAAGAAAGTGCCGCAAGTTTATGCTGTAGGTGGACAAGTTCCGCGGAGGAACACTTAGTCGTTTCACAGATTTCATCAGGAGGAACAGACAGACGGAGTTCTCCGAGGAGAATCTGTGAATCTCTGTGAGCCGTTGGATCTCGCAGAGGTGTAACGGAGATACGACAGAGTATTTCACAGGGTTCAAAGCTCAGGAGGGATAGAACCGTAGATCCGAGCCACAAGGGCCATCGGATTTACACATGGTTTTGTATATCGGGGTTTCGTGGGTTGAAACTCCGAAATATTTCAACGGGAATCGCGAAATCGCGATGTGCAATATCCCGACGATTAAGTAAATAGTGTGGGGCCACAAGGGGTCAACAGGTAGACAGGTGGCATGCTTCATCGAGGTTTCGTATAGAGTGAAGTCATTGTCGATGGAGTGAAGTCATTGAATAATCAACTCGCATGTGTGTCAGGGTTTCGGCATATCAAGAGTCGAGAGTCGGTAAAGCGAGTTGTTTGATATTGTGAGTGGTGAAATCACGATAAGGAAAGTCCCGATGAGGTTAAAGAAGGGTCAACGTTGACTGGTTGTCGGGTTTCGGGGTTTCGGGAGACCTACGCTCGACCATTGGATTTACGAAGTCGCGAGTTCCGATCTCCCGAGTGCAAAGAGGGGATCGCACGAATATTTATGTGGGTGTAAATTTCCCGAAAGGGAAATAGAAGAACATGTTGAGTGTTCTTCGGGCTGTGTGAAAGAAGGAAAGATCCTGCGTCGACGTGGCCTTCCGACCTGCGGGTTGTGAGGCAGAGTGCGTCGACGTCATGTGGTATCAGAGCACAGGAAGGTTCTTTTCTTTCTGTAGAAGATAAGAAGAGATTCACCATGCCGCCAAGGAGAGATAGACAGTCACCTGATCTAGAGGATAGGGAAATGTCACGAAGAAGGGGAAGGCAGATGACTAATCTCGTCATGGAGAGACAGATGTGTGATCTACGAGCTAGACTCACAGACATGGAGACAGTGCAAAGATGCACAGTCGGTGCTTGGGATTTGAGTGATTCTGAAAGTGATATTGAGGTTGAATGAGAAGAAGAAGTTGTAGCCGAAGATGCATCAAACGAACGTTTGATCAAATCTATTTCTAGGATGGGTGCAAGAGCAAATATGGACATTCCAGTTTATGAGGGAAACTTGGATGCATAAGAGCTTCTAGACTAGATTAGAGCTCTGGACACGTACTTCGACTATGAAGACGTCGAAGAAGACAAGAAAGTCAAGCATGCTGTCACAAGATTGAAGGGACATGCAACATTGTGGTGGGATGAACTACAAGCTGACAGACGCTGCAAGGGCAAGAAGAAGATCAATAGTTGGGATAGGATGATTGCAAATATGAAGGCGAAATTCATCCCCAGAGACTATCAAATTACTCTGTTCAGGAGGATGCAGAACCTGAGACAGAAGTTGATGACTGTGAAAGAATACACTGAGGAATTCTACAAACTGAACATCAGGGCAGGTCATCGAGAGAGTGATGATGATAAGGTTGTCAGATATATGAATGGCCTGAGATATGATATCCAGGATGAGATGAGCATGGTAACCATCCGAACGTTGGAAGATTCTTATCAGATGGATTTGAAAGATGAAGAGAAGATGAGACGAAAGCAGAGTCAGAGGGGTCGAGGCAGAAGTCAGTCCAGAGGCAAAGTAGTTGCCCAAGATAAATACCAGAAGCCCAGGGAGGAATGGAAGAAACCTCAAACTCGAACAGAGAGAGGTGGAACCTCACAGAGAGAGAAACATAATGAGCAGAGAGGAGATTATGCTGACAACAACACTTTTCCTCGTACTAGAGGTAGAGGAAGAGGAAGAGGTGGAGTGATCACATGCTTCACATGCGGGAAGAATGGGCACAATTCTTACGAGTGTCCAAAAAACAAGAAGAAAGAGATTGGAGAAGTTCACATCGCCGAAGCACAGAGGCAGGATGTTGAGGCAGAAGATGCTGAAGGCAGAAGATCGCTGATGATGCGAAAAGTCCTTTTGACACCCGAGAAGGAGGTGGAGAGTTTAGTCCAAAGGACCAAACTTTTCAGGACTTCTTGCAAGACCAAGGACAAGGTATGCAAGGTTATTGTAGACAGTGGTAGCATGGATAATCTCGTTTCTACAGAGATGGTAGAAAATCTGGAGCTGGAGACGACTGATCATCCAAGCCCATACAGAGTTTCATGGCTACAAAAAGGACACCAGGTAACTGTCACTAAACAATGTTTAGTTGAATTCAAGATAGGAGGATATAATGATAAGATATTATGTGATGTCATTCCTATGGATGTTTGTCATCTATTGCTGGGTAGACCATTGCAATATGATAGGAATGTGATTCATGATGGGATAATGAACACATACACCCTAGAGAAGAATGGGAGGACACACATGTTTCTTCCAATTAAGGATAAGTAGGTGAATCCGGAAGTAAGAAACACTGTACTTCTCATGAGTGGGAAGGAACTTCTTACGAAGGTTAAGAAGAAAGAAGATCCACAACTTATTGTGGTCAGAAAACCGAAGATTGTTCTGACTAGCACAAAGGTAGATGATTTACCAGAGGAAGTTCAGGAACTGTTGGAAGAGTTCGCTGACATCATAGTGGACGAACTACCTCGTTCGTTGCCACCGATCAAGAGTGTGAGCCATCATATTGATCTCATACCAGGAGCCAGTTTTCCAAACAAAGCCGCGTACAGACTAATGCTGCAAGAGAATGAAGAGGTTAAGAGGCAGGTCCAAGATTTGTTGGACAAAGGTTTGGTCAGGGAAATCTTGAGTCCATGTGTTGTTCCAACAGTACTCAGTCCGAAGAAAGACGGAGGCTGGAGGATGTGTACTGACTCGAGGGCGATTAACAAGATAACCATCAGGTACAAATTTCCATTGCCGAGGATGGATGATCTGATGGATTGCTTGAGTGGAGCAAAGTACTTTTCAAAGATTGATTTGAAAAGCGGTTATCATCATATTCGCATGAGAGAAGGTGATGAATGGAAGACAATTGTTATGCCGTTTGTATTAACAAATGCACCGAGTACCTTCATGAGGTTGATGAACGAAGTCCTGAGAGAGTTCATCGAGAAATTTTTCATTGTGTATTTGGATGACATACTGGTTTACAGTAAAACAATGACAGAGCATCTGAAGCATTTGGTTACAGTGATGCAGAAACTACAGCAGGAGAAGCTATTGATAAATATGAAGAAGTCCTCATTCATGAAGACATAACTCATTTACTTGGGATTTGTTATTTCGGCAAATGAGTTGAGGATGGATCCAGATAAGGTGGAAGTGATCAAGAATTTTCCATCATCGAAGAATATATTTGAGGTGAGAAGATTTCATGGATTGGCTAGTTTCTACCGAAAGTTCATCAATAATTTCAATGGAATTAGTGCAGTGATGATGGATACAGTGAAGAAAAGACATAAATCTTTTCACTGGACAGAAGAAGCTGAGAAATTTTTTAATCTATTGAAGAGGAAGATTACAGAACAACTAGTTCTGGTGTTGCCGGATTTCCAAAAGACATTTCAAGTAAATGCGATGCAAGCGGATTTGCAATCGGGGCAGTCTTGAGTCAGGAAGATAGGCGGATAGCATATTTCAGCGAGAAGCTGAATGAAGCGAAAGTGAAGTACTCCACTTATGATAAGGAGTTTTATGCTATCATCCAGGCATTGAAGAAATGGAGGCATTACTTAATACTGAAAGAGTTTGTCTTATGCAATGACAATCATGCATTGTAGTTTGTGACTCAACAAGAAAAGTTGAATCAGAAACATGTCAAATGGGTTGAGTATATGCAAAATTTCACTTTTGTGATAAAGCATATTTCTGGTACTGCTAACAAAGTTGTTGATGCTTTGAGCAGGAAGTGTTCGCTGTTGCAGGAGTTCAAGGTCAAAACATTGGGTTTTGATGATCTCAGGGACATGTATGCAGATGATCAGGATTTCAAAGAGGCGTATGAAGCAGCTGAGAATCCAATTCTCAGGGATAGGAGCCAATGGATGGACTACATGATCTAGGAAGGATTGTTGTTCAGTGGCAATGAACTGTGTATTCCAAAATGCTCCATGAGGGAGAACTTGTTGAAGGAAAAACACAATGGAGGATTGGCAGGGCACTTTGGTCATGACAAAACGTTCACAAAGTTGAATGAGTCATATTTTTGGCCAGGAATGCGAGCAGACGTCAGGAGATTCGTAGACAGATGCATCATTTTCCAGCATTCGAAGGGAAGGAAGCAGAATGCAGGGTTTTATCAACCATTTCCCATACCAGAAAGGCCATGGGACGCAATTAGCATGGATTTTGTATTAGGGTTGCCAAGAACACAAAGAGGTTGTGATTCAATCTCTGTGGTGGTGGATATATTTTCCAAGATGGAACAATTCATTCCATGTCAGAAAACCAGTCACGCAACTCACATTGTGAATCTGTTTTTCAAAGAGGTCATTCGACTTCATGGGTTGCCGAGGAGTATAGTTTCAGATCGAGATATGAAATTCATAGGGCATTTTTGGAGGACCTTATGGAAGAAGCTGGGAACTAACTTGTTATTTAGTTCAGTGTATCATCCTCAGACAGATGGACAGACATAAGTGGTGAACAAAAGTCTGGGAGACTTGCTGAGAAGCTTGGTGACAGAGCACCACAGCCAGTGGGACAACATATTACCATAGGCAGAATTCGCTTATAACGACTCAGTTAACAGGAGCACAGGACAGAGTCCATTTTAGGTTTTTTATGGCATGCAATTGAGAGGGATTTATGAGTTAAGGGATTCAGAACAGATTGCGACTAGGAGCGCTAGTGCAGAAGAATTTGTAGAGGCGATAAAGGAACTTCACAGCCAAGTGAAGGAGTGATTGCAGAATTCAAGCCAGGAATACAAGCGTAGAGCCGATCAACATAGAATACAACTTCAATTTGAGGTTGGTGATCTGGTTCTGGCACATTTGAGGAAAGAAAGGTTCCTGAAAGGAAAATACAACAAGTTGAAGATGAAGAAAATCGGGCCATGTAGGGTCTTGAATAAATTTGGGGCGAATGCCTATGAGATTGAATTACCCGATGGGATCGGAATTTATTCGATATTCAATATATCGTATTTGTACCCATATAGATATGAAGAGACAGAGACTGGAGATGAGCATCCAGTGATCTAGTGGAAAAAGCAGATGCCAGTTGTAGAGGAGCCGTAGATGGAGTACATACTGGACAAGAGAGTAAGAAAGAGGACCAGGTGAAAGCAATACTTTGAGTATCTGGTCAAATGGAAGAACCATCCAGTTTAAGATGCCAGTTGGGAGACCAAAGGAGAAACATAGAAACATGGACAGACCATGTGTAAGCTCATGGATAGGAGCCCATGAAATTTTTCAAGACGAGGAGTATGATGCAGGAGCATCGCCGACACATCAAGCGAGCCAGCGCGGGGTAAGAGACAGTTGGATGAGCCAGCACAAATTTTGAGTTTCTCTTAGATTTGATGCACGAACATTAATGTGAAAATTTAATGAAGCACACTTGTATATTGTAAATGGACCTTGAGCGGATTTCTCTCGTCCTTAGTAGGTAGAAGGCATTTAAATTAATTAATGTAGGTAGATAGAATTTAATTCTAGATTAGACTGTTTGAGAGCACAAGAGGGAAACGAGATATAGAAACCCTCATTGTGCATTGTAACATTATTCTGAGCATTGAGAAGAAGAGAATGCAGAGAGATGTGTAAGAACACCCATGTACATATATTTGGATTAATAGAAGAGTTTGATCCAAATTCATGGTTATGTGTTTTCTCTGTGTATTGATGCTGAATAATATGCTCATGAATGTTTGCTTCCTGTTATACATTTGCTTTATATGTTGTGTATATGATTTCATGTTTGAGTTTGAAGTCTGAAGGAAGATGGAATGAGTTTCAATTTTTTCTCTATCTGAGAAAAAGTTCCTGCAAGGAGTGCAGTTGAAGTGTCCGCAAGGAGTGCGTCGACAAAGATTCAGGGTTGTGTCTCTAAAGCTCAGATAGTTTTACTTTTGTTCTCATTTCGTCAATAGTGCATTTGAGCACAGGTGTTGTGCAAGGAGTGCGCAAGCCAAGCTAAGTTCAGGGTTGTGAACCTGAGTAAAATGTCGAGGGACTGTTGCTGCAGGGGTGCGCAGGGTCGAAAGGATTCAACCCTTGTAAGTGGTTGAATGTCTGCCGCAAGGAGTGCGTGCAAAGTGTTCTGAAAGATTCAGAGTTGTGAGAAGCTCAGGAAGGTAAAGCCTTCGAATTTTTTGAAGGACGGTGCAGAGAAGTTGTGCCTTGAAGAGCTAAGAAAGTGTCGCAAGTTTATGCTGTAGGTGGACAAGTTCCGTGGAGGAACACTTAGTCGTTTCACAGATTTCATCAGGAGGAACGGACGGACGGAGTTCTCCGAGGAGAATCTGTGAATCTCCGTGAGCCATTGGATCTCGTAGAGGTGCAAGGGAGATATGACAGAGAATTTCACAGGGTTCAAAGCTCAGGAGGGATAGAACCGTAGATACGAGCCACAAGGGCTGTCGAATTTACACGTGGTTTTGTATATTAGGGTTTCGTGGGTTGAAACTTCGAAATATTTCAACAGGAATCATGAAATTATGATGCACGATATCCCAATGCTAAGTAAATAGTGTGGGGCCACAGGGGGTCAACCGGTAGACAGTTTGCATGCTTCATCAGGGTTTTGTAGTGAGAAGTCCCGATACAATCGCATTTGGATTCACGATATTTCGAACTCCGAAATGTCGATGGAGTGAAGTCATTGAATAGTCAACTCGCATGTGTGTCGGGGTTTTGTCATATCGGGAGTCGGGAGTCGGTAAAGCGAGTTGTTTGATATCGCGAGTGGCGAAATTGCGATAGGGAAAGTCCCGACGAGGTTAAAGAAGGGTCAGCGTTGACTAGTTGTTGGGTTTCAGGGTTTCGGGAGACCTACGCTCGACCATTGGATTTACGAAGTCGCGAGTTCCGATCTCCTGAGTGCAAAGAGGGGATCGCACGAACATTGTTGTGGGTGTAAATTTCCCGAAAGGGAAATAGAAGAACCTGTTGAGAGTTCT